>VMDR010025303.1:0-14592 GCA_007922815.1 Macrotus californicus | reverse complement strand
GTAACAGAAGAAAGAATAGCTTGCTGGGAGACATAGGTCTTAGCCCCAAGTTTTGACTAGGCACAAGACAATTCATCGTATTAAGCCTCAGTTTCCTCAAACATACAACTAAAATCTTGGGCTAGATCAAGTCTGAGGACGTTTTAGTTTGAAAATCCTGTCCAGGCCTTGTTTGGGAACTCGGGCACTTACTGAGATGCATTTCCTCAGATGCAAAATTTTACTTTTGAATATTTTATCTGAAATACACCTGTTTTCAAGCAAAGAAAAATGGATCGCATTTTTGAAGAATATTGCATGCTTTGAAGATGAGGCCTATTTACAGAGACCAATTTGTTTCTCTGCATTATTTTAGCATGTACTCTATTCCATTCCTGAAGCCCCCTAAGTATGTGAGGCTTCGAAAGAGGGGGTGGAGGAAGCTTATTACCATGGAGATAGAGGGGAGCAAATGGTCACATCATCAAAAGCAAACTAGAAATGTACAAAGCTTTTGTGATGCTGATCCTTTTTTTTAAGTAAGAAGAAGAAGAAGGGGGAAAAGGCATAAATAAAAGGACAGATCTCTCTCATTAAATCCAACACTAATTTAGTAATCAGTGAAATAAAGGTACTCTTGAGAGCCTGCTGCTGGGAAAGACAGTACAACAAAGAAGCACAAAAGGTTGCTGGCTGCCAGGTGTAATTTCCAGGTACTCCAAGTGCATTTGGACTCTCTCTTCTCTTAGCTTTTCTTTGCTGATTGCCATCTTCACAGTACATTCGAACTATCCATTTAGTCACCCGAGTGTGTTACCCAAATATTTAGGAGGAGAAAAACTGCAGGAAAATAACCTTTAATTTTATGATTCTCCAAAGGAAACTGTTTAAAATTAAGAGGTATGGGAAGCTAAGAATGAGTGCTAACTTATTTTTGTTACCTATCATTTTAAGATAATCTGGAAATAATTTTGACAGTGGGATAAGAGTCAAAGTTGGGATAAGAGTCAAAATTTACATAAAGCAGCTTATATTAGAATAGTCACCATCAATGTGATTGCTTGTGTTTATATAGCTTTTCTATCAACCCTGCTCATTATTTCATTTTGTTCCAGAGGCTGCCAAAGCCTAAAGGCAGAGAAGATTTATACTCAGTTCTTCATGAATACTCAAAGGAAAGAAATCATTTAAGGATACATATATAAAAGTTAAAAAAAAACTTGGCCAGGATTCTGCCTTGAGTTTTCAGTCTATAAATTAGAAACAGTAATTTCGTGCTCTTGGGACATTTTAGAGATTGAGGTGATGTTTTATAAGTATTTTGTGCTATGCAGAGGGACAATGCAATTCATATTCTATTTTAAAATGTGAATTATGGCTCTGACCAGTGTGACTCGTTGGTTGGGAGTCCTCCCCCAAACCAAAAGGTCACCAGTTTGATTCCTGGTCAGGCATATTCCTGGTTGTGGGTTCAGTCCCTGGTCAGGGCACTTCCAAGAAGCAACTGATCGAGGTTTCTCTCTTACATCAATGTTTTTCTTCCTCTGTTTCTCCCTCCCTCCCCCCCTCTCTAAAAAATAAATAAATAAACAAGTAAACATAAATATGTACACAAATGCATATCTTTTAAAAATGTGAATTATGAAAAAATTGTCTTCTTTCTTATCTTCTTCCTCCTCTTCTTCCTCTTTCTTTTTCACTTTAGATTTCTCCTCTTTGCTAACAACAGTAAGAGAGAACACTACAAATTTCAAAGACACTGATTTCCTTAATTGATCTATAGATTCAATATAGAACTAAATAAAACACCAAGATAATTTTTTTAACGTGACAAAATAATATTAAGGTTCATCAGGAAATGAAAATGAGGAATTAGAAAAATTCTGAAAAAGAGTAATGGGCACATAATCAATACAACCATATATTAAAATGTATTATAAAGTTACCATAATCAGACTTCCGGCCAAGATGGAGGTATAGGTAGACACACTGTGCCTCCTCACACAACCAAAAGAAGGACAACAACAAATTTAAAAACAAAAAACAACCAGAACTGACAAAAAATCGAACTGTATGGAAGTCCGACAACCAAGGAGTTATAGAAGAAACACTCACCCAGACCGGTAGGAGGGGCCAATATGGGCGGCTGGGCAGAGACGACTCATGGCAAGGCAGTGGCTGGCAGACCGGGATGGACAGGGTGTGGCTGGTGGACCAGGTGAGGTGGCTGCTTTCGGACCAGGCCATCCCACACCCACGTGCAGATAAACCGGGAGGAACAACTGTGGAGCAAGACAGACCGCACAACCCAGGGTCCCAGCACGGGGAAATAAAGCCTCAAACCTCTGACTGAAAACACCTGTGGGGGTGGAGGTGGCGGCAGCAGGAGAAACTCCCAGCCTCCCAGGAGAGCTCATTGGAGAGACCCACAGGGCCCTAGAGAGTACACAAGCCCAGCCACCTGGGAATCAGCACAAGAAGGGCCCAATTTGACTGTGGGTAGTGGGGGAGGTGACTGAAAACTGGCAGAAACTGGAGCAAGCAGCATTGTTCCCTCTCTGACCCTCCCCCACAAACAGCATCATAACATAGTGACATGGCTGCCCCACCCTGGTGAACACTTAAGGCTCCACCCCTTACTACGTAACAGGCATGCCGAGACAAAAAAATGGACCAAATAAAAGAACAGATCACAGCTCCAGAAAAAATACAACTAAGTGATGAAGAGATAGCCAACCTATCAGATGCACAGTTCAAAACATTGGTAATCAGGATGCTCACAGAATTGGTTGAATTTGGTCGCAAATTAGATGAACAAATGAAGGCTATGCTAAGTGAAATAAAGGAAAATGTACAGGGAACCAACAGTGATGCGAAGGAAACCGGGACTCAAATTAATGGTGTGGACCAGAAGAAAGAAAGAAACATTCAACCAGAATACAATGAAGAAACAAGAATTCAAAAAAAATGAGGAGAGACTTAAGAACCTCCAGGATATCTTTAAACGTTCCAACATCTGAATCATAGGGGTACCAGAAGGAGAAGAGGAAGAGAAAGAAATTGAAAACTTATTTGAACAAATGATGAAGGAGAATTTCCCAAATCTGGCAAAAGAAATAGACTTCCAGGGAGTCGAGGGAGCTCAGAGAGTCCCAAAGAAGTTGGACTCAAGGAGGAACACACCAAGGCACATCATAATTACATTACCCAAGATGAAAGATAAAGAGAGAATCTTAAAAGCAGCAAGAGAAAAGGAGATAGTAACCTACAAAGGAGTTCCCATAAGACTGTCAGCTGATTTCTCAAAAGAAACCTTACAGGCAAGAAGGGGCTGGAAAGAAGTATTCCAAGTCATGAAAGGCAAGGACCTACATCCCAGGTTACTCTATCCAGCAAAGCTAACATTTAGAATGGAAGGGCAGATAAAGTGCTTCCCAAATAAGGTCAAGTTCAAGGAGTTCATCATCACCAAGCCCTTATTATATGAAACGGTAAAGAGACTTATCTAAGAAAAAGAAGATCAAAAATATGAACAGTAAAATGACAACAAACTCACGGTTATTAACAACCAAACCTAAAACAAAAACAAAAATAAAAACAAACTAAGCAAACAACTAGAACAGGAACAGAATCACAGAAATGAAGATCACATGGAGGGTTTTCATCAGGCTAGTGGGTGGGGAGAGAGGGGGAAAAGGTACAAGGAATAAGAAGCATAAATGGTAGGTAGAAGATAGACAGGGGGAGGTTAAGAATAGTATAGGAAATATAGAAGCCAAAGAACTTATATATATGACCCATGGACATGAACTAAAGAGGGGGAATGTGGGTGAGAGGGGGTACACAGGGCAGAGGGGAATAAAGGGGAGAAAAATGGGACAACTGTAATAGCATAATCAATAAAATATATTTTTTAAAAAGTTACCATAGTCAAAATATTTTGTTCTAGAGAAGAAATAGCTGAACAGACTATAATAAATAGAATTATCAGAAATAAACCCAAATACATATGTGAATTTAATGTGTGAAAAAAGTAGATGGGCCAAATATATGGGAGGCGAAGAGAAGGGAAGATGTATTCCTCCATAAATGGCAATGGATAAACTGACTAAGAATAAAAATAAAATGTGTCCTAAACCATACTTTTTTATCCAAAAAATTTCTAGAATATTCGAAGGTTTAAATAGAAACAAATAAAATTATAATAGAAGTAGTTCAAAACTTTGGTGAGTTTACTACTTGGTGAATAATTGTGGTGTACAAAAACTAAGACACACAATCCCAAAGTCTTAAATGAAGAAAAACATCTCTTCCTGCCTTGGCCAGTGTGCTCTGTTGGTTGGAGTGCTGTCCTGTAGACCAGTGTGCCGGTTTGGACCTCAGCCAGGGCACCTACAAGGGCAGCCGATCGATGTTTCTCCCTCTTTCCATCCCTTCCCCTCTCTCTGAAATTAATGAGCATGTCCTGGGGTAAGGGTAAAAAAAATGTCTTCCCACTGTTATCTCCTACAATTTCACTCTCTGGATTAACATTACTTTTTAATGTACAAAATGTTTGCCTTATCCCTAGATCAGACAGCACCTTCCTCTCTACCTCCATCTATCACAGTCTTACCTGACCTTTTCCCAAGAGGCTTTCCTGACCACCCCAGACCACTGCAATGATTATAATTACTTTCTCATAAGCTCATCGACTATTCACATCTTTGAGTTTACTCTGCAGCAGAAGAGATGCCAACACTTCCCACAGACTCTAGGTTTCTTTGGATTTCTCTCTCTGCGCCTCCTCCGCTCTTTAAGCTCTCTCTGTACTGGTTGCTTCCCATCTCCATTTTGAGCTTTTCAAGAGTGTCCAATTATAGATGAAGCAGAAACGGTGGCACAGAGAAAGTTCATGTCCACTTAATTTAAGTGCTCAGAACGGAACAAAGAAGAAAAACCCTGTAACAGTGAATCCAAAGGTTGTAGTTTCCCATGCCCTGCATTAAGCTGAAAGCTTCAGAAAAATCCAGCAGATTTTGGACTGGTGGGGTAGAGTAGCCCCAAACTGCAAGCAAGTCAGATGTCCATCAACAGTGGAGTGAATAAATAAAATATGGTTGTACTGTAATATACGTAAGTGTATTATGGTGAGTGTGGAACAGGGTACCATGAGTGGTACACATGAGTGAACTGTAGCTACATGAGGTGACACAGATGAATCTCATCAACATTTGAGGAAGGGAAAAGCAGCTGCTGGTGCCCAGGAACTGGCTGGGTTCTACCAGTCAGCCACTTGCAGGCTGGCCTCGGTATTCTGTTGAACATAAATAATTTCACACAACATAACATCAGACAAGGCCATTCTGTGACCATAACAGATCAAGACAAAAACAAGACTACTGTGTAATCACATCCGACGACAGACAAAACATGAATAGTATTGCCAACCCACAAAAATGACCAAATATCCTCTTATCTAGCTAATATGAGCGGCTGCTGCTTCTTTCCCCATCATGGTGTTAGCCTCAGCCCCCCTTCCTCCTAGGTAGGATATAATGTGATGCACAATCACAGAAGTGACCCTGGCTTCCTGACCAGGGGTATCCAAACCAGAGCAAAGCCTCACTTCTTTAAACTCTCCTCAAATCACCCAACACAGGCCTAAATCCTATAATAAATCCCAACACCCTCTTCCTGAGACTTCTGCTGGTTCCCCAGATGTGCATTTTCACTCACAGTAAGGCAGGGATGTCAAACTCATTTTCACTGGGGGCCACATCAACCTTGTGGTTGCCTTCAAAGGGCCGAATGCAACTTTAGGACTGTATAAATGTAAGTACCCCTTAACAGTTAAGCGAGAGTTCGGCACTGCCGCCAGGTAAAAACATGGTGGAGGGCCAGATTAAGCCCATGGGCCTTGTGTTTGCCACCTGTGCCATAAAGAGTAACAAACTCGACTTGCTCAGCTGCAGAATATGCCTGTTTGCCTGGAGGGGCACTGATACATTAAACTGAGTGAAAGAAGCAAGTCCCCCCAAAATATAAACTTCCATACAAATGAAGGGAACCAAAGTCAATACTAATGAAATAGCTCAGGGATGCATTAGTGCATGGGCAATGAAACTATAGGAATAAGAGGAAGGAAATGATCAGGACAGGTGTTGATGCAGTGTTAGCTCTTAGGGGAAGACAGAGATGGGAGGGTTGAGGCATAACCGTGGAGCGGATCCCAGGGACAGGTGTTCCTACTGCAACAGCACCGATAAAATCAAACAGAAACATGGAAACTGCTCTTCCAGCTGTGCATGTGACCTCTTCTCCAGATGTGCCTGAGAGAAGAGAGGATTCAAGCATTATTCCACTTGACAGGGAATGGATTCAAGAGCATGTCTGGTGATAAAGCTTCAGTCCAGACATAGCTTACCTTATTCAAGGATGAGCAAGAAAAAACACAGCGGCTTAGGAAAGAACTTTTGCAGAATAGGAGAAAAGAAACAGTCTCCAGGAGTCTCCGGGAAAGGGCTGGCCCTGGGGACTGATTTATTGTAGGATGCTGAAGAAAACATCAGGGAACCAATAGTCTTAATAGGCCCAAGATGGACTCTTTAAAGGGCCAGGGTTATGAGCAATTAAAGGAAGGAAATAAGATGAGAATACACTAGGATGAAATGAAAATGCAACCAATTCTTTTAAAGAAAGAATAATATGGTAAGGAAAGAAGTTAACACTGGAATTTAAAAGAAATTACACTGGAGGGACAGCAAAATTGATGCTGTACTGATGTAGAGGACAAGTTAAATAACTCCCAAAATACAGAGAAAAGGGCAAGGAGATAAGGAAGTTAGGATAATAGAAATGAAGGATAGAGCTCGAAGAAGAGCGCGTTCACGGTTCCTTAAGAAGAAGCCAGAACAAGGAAAAAGACACAATCGCTAGAGATACGACAGGAGGGTGGTTCTCCACTGGAAGGTGAGGCTGAGGATGTGTGACGATCCTGGTGGATGCAGGACCAGAATTGCCCAGCGAGGAGCAGTGTGCTTTAAATCTCAGTAATGAGTGACTACTGGTCAGGCTGTATTGGGTCCTTCAGTTGTATCAGAAAAAATAAATAAGTCAGAACCACAGTAGACTAGATCCCAGATAAGATAACAAATGAATCAATACAGGCGTTTAACCAGATCAAAAGTCCTAAACCTGCTAAACCATGTCTCACGTGAAATCACTGAAGAACAATCCATACATAGACATATTTGGACAACATTTTTAAACTACAAGATTAAAGGGGAAAATGCCACCATATCCATTTTTTCCCCCAAAGGAAAAAAAAAAACCTAAAACAAACAAATACAAAAATAGGACTTGTCACAACTTTTTCTTTCTTGCCACGCAAAATTCCTAATGACAATGAAGCAAGGCCTACGGAGTGCTAAGGGACAAGGTTCAAACCCAGTAGTACTTAGCTACGTTTTCGTTCAAGAATGGCGACATAAAGACACCTCCTCTTCCCAAGCACTCAGGAAGGAGTGCTCATCACTGATGACATTGCTGGCCTGTGGTGACAGGAAGGAGCAGACAACTCCTCGGTTTCATTATCGCTCCATTAATTGCCCTGCCCCTGGTCTGCCACAGGTTTTAATCATTCTGATACATTTATCTGTAAAACTGAATGCCAGACCCTAAGCCTCTCTTTCCCTAGTTATCCTCCAAAGAGGAAGCTGTGGTTTTAATCAGTTAGGATCACGCTCTCACCACCCGTATTGGGACGGGGAGTATTTTGTGTGTGGAACAGGCAGCCCAGGGCTGGACGAGCATCTCCATGTTGCCATCAGGGCCCCTTGCCACCTCTGGCTTTTTGGCATCAATGTCCTTCGTTTCTGTTTTTTGCCCTTCGGCTCAAGAAGTAGTTGCTGAACTTCAAGATCCTGTGCTGACATTATATGCAAGAAGAAGCAAGAAAAGTGAAGGCAAAATGCTCACAAGTCAAATCTGTCCTTTTTAACGAGGAAAACAGTACCTTTCCTGGAACCTCATCTGCCAGGTTTCTGCTTACATCACATAGGCCAGAACTTGTTATCTGTCCATTCCAAACTGTAAGTCTTTTTTATCTTAGCGGGTGCATTGCTACCCTGAATAAAATGGGGGTTCTTTTGGCATGGAAACAGGATACTGCTTAGGTAAACTACCTGGATATCACATGCAAGCTATTAAATTCTTTTGTTGCTGAAATGTCCTGTAATAAATAAACTTGGGATATAGTTGAATTTCTCATAAGGAGAAACTTGTGGTTCAGACTGTAATTTTAATACTTCCAGTTCTGTGGCATGAGAAAGATCCTCCGTGGGGTCTGGATGTTTGGGTCCCTACAAATTCACATGTTGGAATCCTAACCCCAAAGATCGTGATGAAGTTTCTGATCATGAAGACATTGAGACTTCTAGAGAGGGGCCAGGCTGAGGCTGAAAGTCTCTCCCTACAAGAAACTGCCTCTTGTTGGAGAAAAATTTGTGGAACTGAGAATGGTCTCCCTTACAGACTCCCTTACAGACTCGTACATACAGAGAACAGACTGACAGCTGTCAGAGGGGACATTGCTTGGGGGGCTGGGATTAAGAAAAAAAACAAACACAGACAATAGTGTGGTGATTGCCAGAGGGAAAGGGGGGGAGGGAGGTGGAAGAGTATAAAGGGGAACAAATGGTGATAGAAGAAGACTTGACTTTGGGTGGTGAACGCACGATGTTGTGTACAGATGATGTGTTATAGAATTATACACCTGAAACCTGTGTAATTTTATTAACCCAAGTCACCCCAATAAATTCAATAAAATTTTTTTTAAAAAGACACTTCTTGAAAAGTCTGGGTCAAGGTCTTTCATTTTGCTTTTATGTGACATTTAATGCTAGACAGATATAGGCATGGATATAGACATGCATATATGTACACAAACATATATACATCTGAAGATATAGGTGAAAATATATGTGGATGTAAGTGTAGGTACAGATATAGAGGATGAAGAGCTGGCAGGCCACTTTGAACACACCTTCTCAAAGTCTGAGCTCACCACGTAGCCCAGCCACCTTCACAACTGTGTTCTAAAACACCTCTGTCATCAGCGTCTTCCCAGCCTGAGAACCAGCAGTGATACGGAAGGCACTCCATTGCCTGAGGCCTCGTGAGGCCACGTGCAGTGAAGCGCTGTGGACCTTTAAAAAGAAATAGGGTGGCTCTTCAGTACTAACAGGGAAAGACAGCACAGGTGTGGAGAAAGCGTTGCGAAGTGAACAGAGGAATTTGTGAAGCTGTGGATAAAGGGGACTTCTGGTTGGTGTTTTGGGGGGGAGGGGAAGTGATTTCTAGACCATGGCTAGAAAAAATTCTAAGGGAACATACAGCAAGATGTTATCTTTTTTTTCTTGGAGAGGCGATCATGGGAAAACAGTCTACAGTTTTCTGTTATACGCTTCTCTAATGTTTTATACAAAAAAAATACTACCTTTGAAATGAGAAACAACTATATATATATATATATATATATATATATATATATATATATATATATATATATATATATATATATATATATATATTCATACTGTATATGCAACACATTTCCCCAAACTCACTTCCTTACAGGATCTGGCCTTGCTTTCGTTCTGTTCCCAGACTTTGAGCTTCAATCAGTCCCCTGATGCTTTTACTCCTGTTATTCCTTCTGCTTGGATTGCCCTCCCCTGAACCCTTCATTATCCTACATTCTACCCACCTGACCTTCAGGGATGGCCCAGAGTACACCCAAGGGTGTTCTTCAAATACTTCCCCCAGCTCTCAGTCCATTTGGACTCCTACTTCCCTCCACTGTCACAGTGACGGCTTTCAAATGTCAGTGTGTATCCGAATCCCCCTGGAGAGGTCATCACTGCTCCTGCTACGCACCCCCACATTCTGATGCAGTAGGGCGGGCTGGGGCTCCAAAGCTTGCATCTCTAACAGTACTGCCGAGTAATGTTGATGCTGTGGGGTGTGAGTTACATTTTTAGAGGCTCTGATCTACAACTTAACGATTTAGGACTCATATTCTGTTGCTTTATTTCATAAAACACACATCTCTTTCATGAGATTGTCAGGCCCTTGTGGCCAGGTACCTTGTTTTACACTCTTCTGCACCCTTTGCAGCTGGAGAGCCGTGAGGTGTGCATAGGACACTTGTTAACTGAGGCCGAAAGGTTTGTAGACTCCACAGTAATTTAGACGGGGGTAAAGATGTTGTAAGAGTTTGTAGTAGTCTGTTCCACTAGTACCAGCTCCAGAAAACTTTCTGGCCCTGTTCTGAACTTCACTGCATCTGGAACCCATGCGTGTGACCGCGTGACTTTACACAGGTTAGGGGACAATGAACATACCGGCCTCAGGAGGACGATTCCTTTTGATCTCAGATTCTCTGAAAACATAACTTTATAATAAGACTTACTGTATTTCATTTCCAGGCTGTTCCCAAATCAGTGGAATCCTGAGGCTGGCTGATACAACTTGGTTATAATAGAGTGGTCTCAATTTAGGTGGCCATAGCTAAGTGTCAAAATGCAAGTATGCAATTGACTTCTAGCTCTATTTTTTTAAGAGGAGAGACAGGATATGTGGGTTTGGTCAGCCCACTGTCCAAATGCCTGATCCCACTCAATGCAAGCGAGGGTCAGCCAGCCTGATGCCCTCCCCTCCAGGACAGCCTGAGCAATAGAACACATACCCAGTCCGCGCTGGTACTCTGCACCTGCCGAGGCCCACCCTTCTTTCTCCAACCAGTAGAGAAAGTCGCCAGTTTTCTTGGGAACCACACACAACTGGAAAAATTCCACCCACCCATCTCTCTGCCCGTATGTCTGGAGTGCTGAGAATCTCAGTCCTTGGTTTTCCTCTTCCTCTTGGGCTAAACACCTCCTTCTCTTCCCCACTAGGTCTTGAGAAAACAGGAGGCATCATTAGAGCTTCTGTCTGTTTATTTGTGCCCTGTGAACCTGTGTTACTGCATAAAGCTCCATTTAGGGGAATAAGAAAATGCTTCTTCCTACCCCAGTAACTAGAAAATTAGTCTTTAACCTCATAGGAAAGGACACCTGGCCCTCTACATTGACAGGGAAAATTATGGGATATAAGTAGTTCCCAAATATATCAATAGTAGTCATGGGAACCTCTCAGGAAACCAACGTTGGTTGAAATTTTGAAAATGGTCATGAAAAAGTGGAAGGTATCGTACTTTGAATTACTACCTAAAACATGACAAATATTTACTGAGCACTCAGTCACAGACATTGTGCAGGGTACTGAGGATATAGTTGTACACAAACACACATAGTTATTGCTCCTGGAGCTGGTGATTACTCCCATGACACCTATTCATGAGGAGGTAGCTCTTAATGTTAAACCATTCAAACAAACAGAAAACTTTAATTGCACTAGCGCTGTGCAGGGGGCATACATGGTGCTATAAATGCATGAAGTAGAAGCTGTCCACCGACAAAGGATGCAAGGGAAGGCTTTCCTGAACATCTCACTACCGAGCTGAGAGCTGAAGGATGAGTGGGGGCTACGACTGATCCTTCCAAGGGTGGTTTAGGCACAAAGATATGCAAAGGCCCTGTGGCAGGAATAGGCATGACGTGTTCATTCACTGAAAAAGGCCCGGGTGCCTGTGCTGACGGCTGGGAGGAGCCTGGGGCAAGATGTTGCTAGAGAGGAAGAAGGAGCCTCGCCATGTGAGGGTGGAGATGCCTCAATAGTGCTGCTGGGGGAGCAGCGAGGGGACCCCTGCAGCCATCCAGAGGAGAGAAGACGGGAGCTTGATGTAGGGTTGGAACAGGGGAAATGAGAAGTGGACAGCTCCATCACTTCCCAGGCAAACTAATAATGCACGAGAGTTCCCCTTGAGAGTTGCAAGGTTCCAGCAAAACTGGGTGTGTGAGGCCTTTGTTATAAAGCTGGTGGGTAATAATGTAGTAGTTTGAATTCAGGTGGCCAACCCGAGTCCAAAATGTAAGCGTGGGATTGACTTCTGACTACAAATTCTAAAAGGAATAATGGGACAGTGGTTTTTCTAGAGAAACAGAGATCACTGGAAAGTGAGTAGAAGCCCCAAGCCTAAGGAGAAATTCCCCGGGAGTGTCATTCTGCTTTTTTACCACTGAGTGACGCTGTTTCCAATGCCAAGTCCCCCAAACACCAAGGGCCAAGGACCAGAAAGAGGAAGTAGGGGCAAATCACCTTGGAATACAAGAGAAAGACAAAGATGTTTCCTAATTCTGAAAACCTGAATTCTAATCAGCAGGGGTCCCCACCAAGTTTTTGTGAAGGTCATGTTGCAATACGGTAACTTCTGGCTTTACTGTCAGCATCTCTAAAGACAGTCCCCAGAAAAAAGGGGCCAAGAAGGGGCTTTTTTAGAACCATTAGCATGCCCCTCCCCCACAGTCCCATTAGTGAACCTTATTAAACCGACTCAGACAAAGAGCAAAGATGCCCTCGTTAATGGAGAGTCTCTGATAATTACTCTGCTCAGCTGCTTCTTTTAGGGTCTGAATGGCTTTTAAATAATGTTTCCCTTGCTGTGGTCGCAGACAATGACCTAGCAGTCGGCTTTAAGCGGTGCCGATCCCATTAGCTGAAGAATAGCAAACTCTGTGTGTGTCTGTGTGCCAGTGAGTGCGTGTGTGTGTGTTAGTGTGTCTGTGTGTGGGTTGAGAGGCTCTACTTATAGTAGAGATCACATTTAAATGTTGCTCTCTTCCTCCTTTTCCCCCTTCCTCTATAAACCTACTCCTCCCAGGAATCTGCAGGTCCAGAAGGAGCCACCCTAACATGTGCCTCAGTGGTCTGCAGATTACTTTGAGCTAAAGGCAATTTTAGCTTCTGGCTCAAGAGAAACTTCTGCCCTCTCCCCTAACTACCTAGAAAAACTTGAATCAGTGGCCTTGCCCATAATAAGAGATTATCAAAGATAACTTCTTTTGACCAATCTATAGGGCAGGATAAACTTCTGTTTACTTCAGGTCTGTTCTCCTTGTCATCCTGCAATGACCCTTTGCAGCCTCCAAGGCCCCTCCCCTCATCCCTAGTTCGGGATGCCTTATGCACCTCAGCCCCCCTTTCTCTCTCCGTACCTCTCCTGCATGTGGGGTCTCTGACTCGCTCATGTATGTGGGGTCCCATACATAGGCATGTATTAAATTTGCTTTTTTCCCCCTTTGTTCTTCTGTCTCATGTCTGCTTGATTATTAGACCAACCAGAAAAACCTCGAGGGTAGAGAAAAGTTTGCTCCTCCCCCACAAATCAAAGGCATCACTGTGTCAGCTACTGGGTGAAAATCTCTTCCTGAAAATGGCAGGGGACCCCTCAAATGCCTGCAGAAGACGCCTTGCATTCTTCTTTACTAGTCATTTCTCGGCCGGATGTGATTTTAAACTTATGCCTGTCCTCTAAGGACTTAAAATCCCAAACCACAATCATGCCAAGAATATAAAGTCACCCCAGTACATGTCTACTGGTCAGAGCTGAAAAAATGTGAAAAGTTTGATAAATGTGGGGGAAAAAACTAGGAGACAAAAGTAATAGGAGAAAACACAGAGATCTTTGGAATATTTTTCTCTGTGGCTCTCCTGAGGCTTGCAACTCTTTGTCTTCTGATAATTAGGCTATATAATTATATAAAGCCTCATTATATCCTAGACGGAGAATGTAGGAAAAGGACAACCTTAATTTATTTAGGAAGCATCAAATCCTCCAGGATGACAGTATAAATAAGCTCAATGGCGAGAAAGTTTGCAATGAAAATGCGTAAAACAGTGTTCAGAAACACTGTAGCAAATCAAATCCGGTTGAAAACCGCTCATCTTTGACTGGAGGGCTCTTTCAGGGTTTCCAGAATGGTCTGATTCAACAGTTTTTTTTTTTAACAAAACCAGTGTGAAACCAGGCCAGCATAAGGAAGGGGATGAGTCCAGTCACACAAATACATGAGAGCGAATTGTACGCAGCTCAGAGAGTCTCACAACTCACCCCCCAACACACACACATCATCTGACAACTCTGGGAAGAATGATCGATCACACCGCAGCCAACGGGATAAAAAGAGCCATTTTCTGGTTCTGGATTCTAGAAGGACACCATGGGCAAGGAAATATTCTACTTGGGTTAACTAAGAGATGCTCCATTCAGTTCTCACTCTCTTTAACTTTGATCTCCTTTAATTTTAATAACTGTGAACTGCTTCTGCATGGGGCTCCTTTTGTACGATTAAATTTCTGATGCTATTTATTTTCAAAAGCATAAACTTATAAACAGTTACCTGAGACATGTTAATTTCTTGTCTGGGCACCATTGACTATCTGTAGGGTAACACTTTCATTTGCATAATAATTAGTTCAAATGTGTGAAATAAGGACTCATCCTTCAGAAACAGAAGAACTTCGTGTTTTGCTCATTGAGCTCTTCTGTATCAGTGATTCCCATTCTCCTGGAAAAGACTAAATAGCGTGAAAGTTCATTTGGGTGTTTGGGGAGGTGACAGGGATAAGGGCATCCAGCTCTTACGGACTGGTTTGGACCTTGGGTTAGATTCACAAAAACAAACAAACAAA
>VMDR010025302.1:0-14566 GCA_007922815.1 Macrotus californicus | reverse complement strand
ATAATCAAAACAATGTGGTATCAGCATAAAGGTAGACATATAGCCCAAGGAATAGAACAGATAGCCCAGAAATAGACCCTCATTGTATGATCAAATGATCTTTGACAAGAGTTCCAGGGTCACTCAATGAAGAACAGAAGACAGTTTCTTCAAAAAATGGTGCTACGAAAACTGGATATTCACAGGTAAAAGAATGAAGTTAGATCCTTACCTTACACCATGTACAAAAATTAACTAAAATGGATGAAAGATCTAAATATAAGAACAAAACTACAAAAGTTCTGGAAGAAAACATAGGGGAAAAGCTTTAAGACATTGGAATTGGTGATGAATTCTTGGAAAAAACAACAAAAGCAACGGCAAAAGAAACAACAGACAAATGGAACTGGGTTGGCCAAAAAGTTCGTTCAGTTTTAAAGTAAAACTAAAGGACACATTTTTCATCTTCACCAATAACTTTATTAAACAACATTATTCACTGCTCTGTTCTACTACACCTTCTGCCAACTTTCAGGCAACTTCATAATTCCATTTCCCTAAAACTTTTTATAGTTTTGAGCAAAGAACTCTTCCAAATGCCTTTTGCAGTCTTCCAGAAAATTGAAAATTTTTTTCCATTAAGAGAATTTTGTAAAGATTGAAATAAATAAACCAAAGATGCGGTGTCTGGTGAATATGACGGATAAATCAGAACTTTCCAGCCAAGAGAAACATGTGGTCTTGCATTAGTTATCCTGATGGAAGGTTAGTTGACTAATTCCAGTCACTTTTTGCTGAGTGCGGCTTTCACTCGGTCTAACTGGGAGCAGTACTTGTTGGACTCAAGTGTTTGGTTTTCCAGAAGAAGCACATGACAGAGGACTCCCTTCCAATCTCACCATCTACATAACATCATTTTCTCTGGATGAAGACCAGACTTCGGTGTGAGTGGTGGTAGTTCATTTCACTTGCCCCACGATCTCTTCTGTTCCACATGCAGGGGTGTCCAACCTGCAGTTGGTGGGCTGCATGTGTCCCAGGATGGCTATGAATGTGTCCCAACACAAAATCGGAAATTTACTTAAAACATTATGAGATTTATTTTGTGATTACTTGTCACAGTGTATTTCATATGTGGCTCAAGACAACTCTTCTTACAGCATGGCCCAGAGACACCAAAAGTTTGGACACCCCTGTAAGTATCCACTTTTCATCACCCATCACAATTTGTTTTAAAAACAGAACACTTTCATTACATTTAAGTAGAGAATCACATGCAGAAATACAGTCAAGAACGTTTTTTATCACTTAACGCACGTGGAACCCAAACATCGAAGTGATTAACAAAACCAAACAGGTGCAAATGATTCTCAATGCTTGATTTTGATATTTGGAGTATGTCAGCTATCTCCCATATGATACAATAGTGATGGTTCTCAGTTAACCTCTCAATTTGATCACTATCAGCTTCTACTGGTCTACCCAACCATGGAGTACCATACAGTGAGAAATTTCCAGCACGAAACTGCGCAGACCACTTTTGACACATTCAATCAGTCACAGCACCTTCTCCACACACTGCGCAAATCTTGTCTTTTTTGCATTTCAGTTGCATTTTTACCTTTCTTGAAATAATAAAGTATAGTTACTGAAAATGTTGCTTATTTTCCTCCTTCTTCAATATTAAAATGGCTACAGAAAAATTCACCAATTTTGATGTTTTTTAAATACATGGTGATATGACAGCTGTCACAATACAATCTAATAAAATTGGTTCCAATGAAGTTAAGACACTTAAGTGTTACCAGAGCCAGCATACATTAAAAAAATGAACTTTTTGGCTGACCCTAGAGAATAGGGAACTGCAAATCAAAACAACAACGAGATATCACTTAATACCCCTTAGAATGACTACTCTCAAAAAGCAAAACAAAATAACAAGAGTTGGTGAAGATGTAAAGAAATTGGAACTCTTATGCACTGTTGATGGTAATGTGAAATGGTACAGCCTCTCCGGAAAACAGTACAGAGGTTCCTCAAAAAATTAAAAATAGAACTACTGTATGATCCAGTAATTCCTCTTCTAGGTATATACATAAAAGGATTGAAAGCAGGATCTCAAAGAGATATTTTCATACCCATGTTCATAGCAGCATTATTCACAATAGCCATGAAGTAGAAGCAACCCGAATATCCTTTGAGGGATAAGTGGATAAACAAAATGTGGTGTTTATATACAAGGAACTAGTACTCAGCCTTAAAAGGACGGAGATCCTAACACATGCTACAACATGGATGAACTTTGAAGACATTATGAAATAAGCCAGTCACAAAAAGACAAATTCTGTGTGATTCCATTCATATGAGGTATCTAAACTGGTCAAGTTCATAGAAACAGAAGGTAGACTGATGGTTTCTAGGGGTTGGAAGGAGGGGGAAATATTTGGAAGTTGTTTAATAGATACAGTTGCAGTTTTACAAGATAAAAAAGTCCTAGAGATCTGTGATAGAACAATATGCTTACCACTACTGCATTGTACATTTAAAGACAGTTAAGGTGGTACATTTTATGTTGTGCTTTTTACCATCAAATTTTTTTTTAAGGCAGGTGGATGATACCAAATGGGCCAGCTTGTATGTGAGTCTGAGGGAGAGGATTTTAGTATGTAAGAGAACAAGTATGATGAGTTATTATATTACTTATAAATAGTGAGGGAGCTGTTTTAGATAGATAGGTTGCCTCTTGTACACTCCCAGCCTGGATAATAGACCTACCCAAACTAGAAATCGAACCAGTGACCTCTTGCTTTGTGGAACAATGTCCAACCAACTGAGCCACACAGATCAGGTCTAGATCCTTAAATGTTAGTGAGAGATTAGCTCCTGACACTTAAAATGACGTCAATTGTCAGAACGAGTCTACTAGCGTATACTTATGAATTACAGACTATAAGGTGAGTGTCCCCAGCAATTTTGCTGAGCCCTAATCAGTATGAGCCTCAGATTAGAAGAGCCCTTGGGAAACCTATTTGTTCCTGGAAATCTAGGTTTTCCCTAACAGGTTTGAGGGCCTGTCCAGTCTGTGATGCCCGCCCTTGTCCCCTTAGCTTTGGTATTTTGTAAGGTGAGAGATGAATCATTAATATCAGCTTTTCTCCAAGCAGAGTAGTAAACCTACTTTAATTTCCAAGTCTTCATTACATAACAGTAATCTCAATTTATGTGGTTTTTATTACTTATTCAGAGGACAAACTTAATCTTACAAAGAATAGCAAACTAATAAACTACCATCATAAGGTTATAATTTATTGAATATGTACTATAAGGCAGACACTGTACTGGGCAACTTGCCCATTTACTTTTTTCCTAAAGTACCCTATAATGAAGCAGGTATCATTCTCATTTTATAGTGGAAGCTCAAGAAATTAAGTTACTTGTCCAAGGTCCAAGGAGGGGAGAGGTAGAATTCAAACAGTGTATGTAGGCCGTACACCTAAGCCTACATTCTTTTTAGTGCATTATATCACCTCCCTAGTCACAGAGAATTACAGTTGGAAGGACTCTCTGGTCTAGTGATTTTATTTCAAATGAAAAGAGGCAAAAATACTCCCTTTTTGACCCATTTTACTTATTTAATAAAGAGTAGATGGCCCAAAGTTGTCTTCCCTATTTTTTCTGCTTCTTTCCTCTCTTCATATGAGAACCACAACAACACTGGTGCCTAACCAGAAGTCACTGGACGACAGAAGAGTTAGTACAGATGCTTACGTAATAACGTATTCCTAGTCGTGTGGACCACCACTCCTCCTACACACAAACACTAACAGTCTTCATCGCGCAGCCAATTCCACTGCTGGACTGACAAGCATGCAGATTCCTGAAGAACTAAATTACTGAATAGAGAAGTCATCTACTTAGAGAAACCATGTATGTATTTTCTATCTTACATTTCTCACAGCATAAAGTACATGTACATTCATCTTCCCATAACACCTAACAAAAAGGAGTGCTTATTTCTTTTAAAATGCTTTGACTACTCATTAACACCAGTGCCTGAAAAACTTTCAATGTTTGTTAATACTGAAAAAAAAAAAAGGTTCATGTTTGTTACCATTTCCTAAGAATGAAGGTGACCTGATTTCCTGGTGTTAATTTGCATCGTGTTAGAAAGAAGGAATAGGCAGGGGTTCCAGGAAGGTATGATGAGTCTGAATTCGGTTTAGAAGCTGCTGTGCCACAGGTTTGAATTCTGTTTCCCAGTGGAGTCTGTGATAGTTTTTTAGGTCTTGGTCAAAACTGCCGTCCAGTGCTAGTTCTTCGTCTGTATCAGAAAAATTAAAATTATAGCAATTATTTGGAAATGTAATCCTACTGAACAAAGTTTGATTTTTGATGGCATGAATTAAACCTCCTGGGTCATCCCTAATTCCAACATGATACAGACACGATTTGGGGGTTAAAGCCTTTTTTTTCCTGGTTTTATTTATAAAGGGCTGTTTTATTGGAGAAGTTCTTTACTCTCTTCTGTTCTTTACAAATATTTTAAATAAGTATATCTTAATCTCTTAATGAAAAAGGACAATAGTCTTCTCAAAAGAATCCTAAACTGCATTGAGCCTTTATTTCAACTAATCTCTTATGTGTATAAATTCACATCCAAAAGTCAGATAACAACTACTCAGAACAAAGTATTCATAGGTTACTTCCTTATCTCTGCATTTAAAAAGTTAGTTACTTTTTAATGCACAGACAAGAAATAAAACTGGTTGACAGATATAAAAGGAGTCAGAAAACCTTTTGGGAAAGTAGCACAGTTGAATTGGACAATTAAAAACTTTACTAAAAGTCAACTTTGTTGTCTTCAAAGCAGCCTGGACATAATTCTTTAGAAAGACAACCTCCACCCCTATGTTCTGATCCCAAGGACTATAAGAATCCCAAATGAGTCCAAATGGATAATACAGAAAAGCACTTGTAAAAAAATGCAAAATTACCATTTTAATTTGCTTCTAATTCCAAAGACATCCTGAATTCTGTAATCTTAAGTATATCTATCCAAGTAGGGAAATAAACGGCCAGTAAGTTTTCTGCGCTGACCCGCCACCGCATTTTTACTTGTTAGATGGGTCCCATGGGAAGTGCTCCAGGAAAACGCAGTGGCCTGCCAGTCGGAAGACCGGCTCTGCCACTTCCTAGGCCTGTGGCTGAGGCAGACTTCTAAAGTGGTAACCACTAAGTCCTAAAATGACCACAAATAGTGCTACTTACATAGTCTGAAAACTTTCTTCCTAGGGCTAATTAAAATCCTATTACATATCAACTGCCTCATTACTATTCACCTCAAATTTTCCGCCCTGCATATTCCTGTGCTCCGTGTACTTTGGCACTGCTGGTGTTAGTGTCCTCACCCAGAGTAAGATAAGGCGGTCTGGAATCCCAGTGTGTACCCTCCCCTCCTCTTCTCACAACCACGTGAACAGCTATGCAGCTCCGAGATAAGTTCTGGGCAGGCAAACACTTCAGCAAGGTGCTCCAGGGAGAGCCGGTAAGCACACCTGGATCTCCCCGCTCTCAAAATAACCTAAGGCCCTTAGATGGAGAGTGCAGATAGTGTTTGATGCCTTCACAGCCCGTGGGGCTACTTCTGGACAAGAGGCATCTGTGAGACTCAGTGGTTTCAGATTTCTAGATCTTCTTCTTGATCACTCTTTCCAGATTTTCTGAGCCCTAAACATCCTTTAATGACCTTGTTTTATGTGCTGCTTCTTAAGATGCTTAGGGCTGAGGGCTGCACATGCACCTCACAGTCCCCTCCTCTGCCCAGGGTTTTGGTCGCAGTTGGTAGTTTTAGAAAATCTCTATTTTGGTGCTTTAAAAAAAATCTAATATCGAGACTGTGTTACTTTTCTTGAGGCTCAGACTATAATTAGTTAATCGACACTCGGACCCTATATTCTAAACTGCATTAGACAAGATAATAAAAGTGGCCAAATAGCTACAAGTAAGAGAAAAACAGGCTGCAATTTCAAAGTAATTATAGCAAATACATTTTCTTTCTTTTTTTTTTTTCAAAATTTTTATTTATTTATTTCTAGAGAGAGGGGGAGGGAGAGGGAGAGAAACATCCATGTGTGGTTGCTTCTTGTGTGCCCCCCACCGGGCACCTGGCCCACAACCCAGGCATGTGCCCGACTGGGAATCAAACTGGCCACCCTTTGGTTCACAGGCCCGTGCCCAGTCCTCTGAGCCACACCAGCCAGGGGCAAACACACTTTCTAAATCTATATCACACTAGATATTAAAATTTGGAATTTGTGTTGAGAAGAGTGGCAGAAATGAAGACAAGAGAAATTTTGATTGACGATTTTCAAGCTTTTTTGGCTTTTTTGACTATGACCTAAGATATACATATTAGATTATAACTGTCTACTTATTTCTACACAACTAAAAGAGTGTTTTGCAACAGAATACTTATCTTTACTACATGCTATAGATTCGGATATTTTCTTTCTTTGCTACATCATTTTTTAAAGATGCTGGTCACATTATGAAAAGCACTGATTTAGAAAACCAATCATTCCTAAGTGTTCTTTGTGCACAGCATACTACCAAATGCTGGCTTTTTAGGCAATCTATTAGAAAGGATTAAAGGACTCAAAACGATAAAGTTGTCGGTGATCATTATAACATAACCTCCATTGTAGCTTGTGTCCTACAGCATCAATAAAAGCTTCTCCTACTCACGGCACTGTTTCCTAGCTTGCTGTTCAGCTACTTGAAGGGTCTAGTATTGCCTTCTTTTCTTATAAGGCCCAGTCCTCACATGTTGCAGAAGCACCTGTTGGCCCTTCGGCATAGGCTGGACCCTGTGATCCTCTGACTTGAAAGCGGGGCGCCACTCTACTCCTTGTCATGCAACCTAGGTGCTAAGATCCATGTACCTTATAGTGAACACACAAAAACCCAGTGTGGCTTACACTCACAGTAACAAACTGCACGCACTGGTCACCAGGTGCCAGCTCCCCTGAGGGAAGCTCGTGGTAGACTAATACGCTAGGGCATACCACTTAAAAACTTCTAGAGAAAACACACTGCTAATGAGTTTAGAAGTGATTGAAATACATCAGGAAGTTTGAGACAACATTCTTTTTAAACCCCTTTCCCAAGAGTCAGTCAGCATCCAGCATCCCCACCATGGTGCAGACCATAACTTCATCCTTTTATTTTTCCCCCAGGCGCCCATCAGAGGGAAGTCGGGTAACTGACATTACTTCATGAATTGCCTTGCCATTATTTCTAAAAACAGTGTTCACACTTCAACATGAGACTTTGTTATTTAACAACTCATCCTGTGTTTCAAAATGGCCTGATTTTTAGCTACCTCTGTAAAAGAACTGAAATTCAAGTACACTCTCAAACACATCCCCATTTCACTTGCTGCTGCCCAGCTGGCCAGAGCCAGCTCCAACCCTATCAGGAATGAGGGTCTGAGGCCCACACTGCAGAGACAAGAGCCAGGAAGCAGCCCAGTCCTCACGGGTCATAAGGAGGGGCCCGTGACCACGTGAGAAATCCTGACACTGTGCTGGGGGGATTTGGTTCCCTGACCGATGTTTGTCTTTATTATCCATGCCGCAGCCCCCTTTCATGGGGTGGGGTAAGGGTGTACAATGTAATGGACAGAAAATCTCAGGGCTAGAAGTTTATTTTCTGATGGAAGTTCCTGACTTTGCTACAGTAGGACTAAGAGGGCAAGTCACTTAACCCTCTTAGACCTACTTTCCTCGTCTGTCACCTAGTAATGACCTCAGAGAGATCCTATGAGGTTAGAATGAACATGCTTTTAAAAGTAGATAGCATTATCAAAACTGAGGCACCACTAATGTGAATCAGTCCAAAGCATCTATCAAGAACCTACTTTGCATGAGGCAATATCCTTTCCTTAAAGTGGCTCAGCTGGGGTAGGGAAATAAAAGATGCAAAACAATAGTACAGAAGAAGTCACAGAGTTCACGATTAATTGCTGTGTAAGTACAAATTCCTATGATGAGACGGGGGCTTGAAAAGCTCTACGAGAAGAGTATGCAAGGACAGGCAGCATCTGGCTGGGCAGGTCAGGGATATGCACGGTAAAGGCGCAGAGATTGGGGAAGCACAAGCAGGAGCCCAGCCTGCCTTTAGGGAAAGGCTGAGGGCAGGGCATAGTATGCAGTAGGCTCACTGACACGTAATGCCTGTGGGGCGTGCTGCCCCTGCTGAGAAGCTGATCATGCCCACGTCCCCTTCTAAGGTGTCCTTGTGCCCCATGGCCCCACTATCCTCATTAGTTACAGTGGATTGCCCCAGACTTTGGTTCCAAAGGAGGCCACACATAGCCTGTGCGGGAGGCAGCTGCTGCCTACGACCTGAAAGCCCTACAGCCCAGGAGAGTGACTCTTGGACCCAGTCACGCCTTCTCCCCGAGAGAGAGACAGAAAGGTACTCCAACAACATAGGAAACTTGTCGCACTCTGAGTGCAGTAAGAGGAAGCCTCGAGGTAGTTGAAGAAGGAACTATTGACCAAGCAGGAACCTAGAGGGAACAAGGGGGAGAAAGGATGGCTTCCATAAAGCAGAGGAAGGGCAGACCTGGGTCTCCAGCAGGGTGGAGATGATGCCTGCTGTACCGATGGGGCCCTCCGGGGCTCTGGCTCCATCTGCAACAACTCCCAGGTGCTCTGTGGCAGGCTTTGAGCAGCATGCTGGTTTCCTGGCTTCCTTTGTCTCTGCACCCTTTGCTAAGCTCCCCTCCTTAACCTGGGCATGGGTTCTTCTCAGCCCTGGCTGCATAATAGACTCACCTGTGCAACTTTTTAAAAACACAGATCATCGACCTCACCCCAGAGCTTGTAAATCAGAATTCCTGGGGGTGGGGCCAGAACATGTGTTCTTAAATTCGCAGCTGACTCCAATGTTCCGCCGCAGCAGAGAACTGAATTAAGGCAAGTCTGTGAACCTCAATGATTAAAAATCACACACATTTTTTTCTTACTCTTACACAAAATTATATTTATCTGGAAAAAGCAAATTTCACACCAACCTAGCAAACCGTCTACTTTTGAGTTCCCGTATAGTAACATATTGTTACAACACGTGGGGTCTACAAAGCACTTCCACAACCACGTTTTGAGGGCTTGCTGTGCGTCAAGGCACCATCACAAGCTCTGTTGGACACGTTGGTTCATTTATCATCCTAACAAGTCTGCAGAGTGGACATCAATCGCCCCATCTTAGAGCTGGGGAACGCAAACTGAGGCAGGTTAAACCTGTCGGGTAAGTGCTAACACAAGGACTTAAACCGGGGACTGACTAAAGCCTCTCTGTCTCCCCATGGTGCTCTCAGGATGTTTATTTGATCCTCCCCCCCCCCCACGATTCCCTGCAGGGGGGCAGGGATGACCAGGTCCTGCTTTAGAGATGAAAAGACCGGTTCTGCGGGATTATCTTATCAAACGACACCACCTGAACCCCAGCTTCCGAGCAGCCCTGGCTATTCCAAAATGGTGGCTGGGAAGTGGGAGGTATTCCATTTTGGGAAAAGGATTATTGAACACACTCATTCACTGCCCCCAATCACTGATGTGAGATTTAACCCAGTATGTGAACAATTATCCTAAAAGTGGAAATTTTAGAAATGGGAGAAGCTGTCCTCTTTCCTTTGGTGCGTATCAGCGATTTCCCATTTTCCAAGGTACGCTCCCCACTATAATGCCAAATACTTTCACAGACCCTGCACAAAAGCAGACCAGTAAAGCTCAAGGTTTTCGGCTGATAATTAGTACAGCTGCTAATTAAAATGTATAGATCCACTTAAATGCATGGCTTAATTCAGAGTAGCTTTTAGTCATATTTTCTCGATTACAACGATGTCTGTACACTTTTAAACAACAGTACCTTGTATTTATGCAATCTATTAAAAATACAAAAAAAAAGAAGAAGAAAAAGCCACGGAAGAAATCACGGCAGTGCCCAATGAATTAAAAGTCTTTGTGCCCCCATAGTAAGTAACATTCAGCCCCTTCTAGATATTTCTAAATTACAGTAATATTCATAGATTATTATAGATGCCTGTAGAAATATAGCCACCCAAATACATACCAACCTTTTCCAAACAGGGCACAGAAAAAACTTTTATCTCACTGCGATCACAGAGTCACAGTGAAGAGGCTTACCCAGGAACGATGACAGCAGGACTAAGAGTGTGTTGGCGTCTTCATCTCCAAAGCACGACGAAGCATTAGTCATATTTTCACTGAAGTTCCATAGCGTTTTGCAGACCAAGCAGGCCAGCTGCCAATCAGTAGGACCAAAATCTCTTAAGCACTCCACTAACCTGAGTTAATAGAAGTCAAGTTGACAAGGAATTAGGTCAGAATCTCTTTAACTTTTATATTTTTTGCACAGTAATGATTATCCTGTAATATTTAGTATGTATTGTGTGTAATTCAGTGATTATTTAAAATATGTTCATATCTGTAAATTTAAATAGCTACAAAGTCACAGCAATCTACTTCTGCATTGTTTTAGGTGTGCAGGGGGACCTAAGTCCCCTCTTCAGCGCTAACTTGGCTCTTCCAGATGTTGAGACACCTCTACCTGGAGGAACGGCAAGGGCAGCCTAGACTCCCTGGAAAACTGTGTTCTCCGAATCCCAAGAGTCAGGACACCACGCCTAGAAACTTACTTTTTAATGCCTCCTCCTTCTTTGAGGATGACACGCTTGTCTTCATCCGCAGTGAGATTTAGGAGAACACCACAGGCAGAAAAGCAAATATCCTGTTGCCTAGCATCCAGCAGCGCAATCATGAACTTGTGCACTAGAAAGGTAGAGAACAAATGCAGACCAGTAAATCGCGGGTTCTCAGCTGTACCTTATGCCCCCTTATTTAAGGGGAAAGGGCAAAGGGGAAATGGGGAGTGGCTTGCAAAACAGAAATCCCTCCTAGGGGATTTAACCTGTTCTTCCTAAGGCGTTACCCACTGCCCAGCAGTGGGTTCCCTAGCACCCACCACATCCAGAACCCACTCCCCACCCTCTAGGTCCCTGTCCCCACATATTGCTGTCTGACCCAGAAGGCAGCTCCCTCTCCATAGCAGTGGTGGAGTCCCTGCTGGTGGAAAGGAGGAAACCATGGACTTCGAGTCACACAGGTGATGTTCATCTCTAACGTCCTAAGGGCCTTTCTGAACCTCCAACAGCATTTCTCTACATACACAGCCCTCTGGGAGGGCTCCTGCTGAGATCTTCCCCAAAGTCTTCCAGGGCCACAGAAGTCTTGGTCAGAACCCTGGAAACCAGCCTGTGGCAAGGCAGTACTTCCTGGATGGTAGATATCTCAGTGGGGACAGGCTCCCCGCCTCTGGGAACCAGTTTCCCTAACTCCTAGGAAATAGAAATCTGTCTTGTTTTTGCATCCCCGAGCAGGGGCTGGGCAAAGAGTTATGGGAGAATGGATAGGCCTCCTCCCATTTTCCTGCATACCTGAGAGGTGGCCACCCCATTCTGACTTTGGCCCCATTGAGGGATTCGACTGCGAGCTTGGCAAAGGCTGCGTCACAAATGTGTATTTTTAAGAGTCTAAAGAATATACACCAAAAAGTGAAGAGTTATCTCTGCAGTAGGGAGATGATGGGTGGCGGTGTACTGCTGCTTTGTTTTTTTCTCTCTGTATTATCTAAATTTTTGATCATGAACATGGATGATTAGGTATTTGTGGACAAAAAAGGGGTGCTGTAATAAATCATAAATTCCTAACTGGGTGGGTCATGGTGGGTAGTCACACCCAGCTCTATAACTTTTTTACTAAAAGGTTAGTAAGCCAGCCGTGTCCATTGTTCTTGTGCATCTAGGTCAACACACCTTGGAGATGCCAGAAGTAATGCCCCTCAAAGGGGCAACCATTCTTAAGAAAGCACAGAATTTTGTAACCCAATCCCTGCCTTGCCTTCTCCTACCCTCATGCAATTCTTCTTATGTTCCCTCAACTTCAAATGCAGAAGAGAAGCTGCAAAATTGATATTCTCAGGAGCAATTGAGATCTTGTTCCCCAGCATAGGTCATCAGTTTAGCCCAAATAAACTCATAATAATCCTCTATAGGTTTGGATATTTCTTACATCAACATATTTTTAGTTATTATTCTTCCATGAAATATTTGAGACACATCGAGGGTGGTTAGTATAAAACTCCTGTGTACCTGCCCCCCAGTTTAAGAAATAAGACATTGCGTATCTAATTTCATATCTGGGCACTCCTTTCCCTCCAAGGATAACTTTTGTCTTAAATGTGGAGCTTATCAATAGCAAATACCATGTATACCTTACAACATGACTAATGAGTGCATCACATAGACAATTCCCAAGATTGTTTTGCATATTTTAAACTCACCTTAATGGCATCATTCTGTGTATATCCCCTATCACTAGCTGACGTTTCTGCTCCTAGATTGTGAGTGTTTGAGGTTGAGCCGTGTTGAACCATGAACCTCTAGTTCATTTATTTTCGTTGCCATATGAAGAATGTATCGTGGCATGAATATACCATCATGTATTTATCCTCTTGCCTATTATGGACATTTAAGTTGTTTCCTTTTTTTTTTTGCTAGACAAGCAGTACAGCAATGAACATTCTAGTACATGAAGTAGAATGTCTCTTGAGTCCATTCCCATGGACAGAAATGAGAGTGTAGATAACTTGTTTCATTCTTTCTCTCTCCCTGTCTCTCCCCCGCCCCGCCCATCTTGGAACTCAGAAGACCACTCACGAGGGAGCAGGAACACGGAGAACACTCACTGCCTAGTCCATCTTGGCATCCTGAGCTGACAGCCTTGCGTATGGAAGGAACAGAATGTTAGGCACTTACTCGTCCCAAAGCGGAAACAAGTATCACATTGTCGTGACCCAAGCTCCGAGACCGCTTCGTGTTTATTGGCAAGAAGTGCATGTTTATGAACGTAAGTGTCATTCACTCACCGTTCTTCTCCACAATGAAATCGCAGACGTCACGGTCCTGGGAGAGATTTCCAAAAACACGCACAGCCTCCAGGATTCCATCCATGTTATGACTCATGAGAAGCTTTACAAGCACTGGGTTGGGTGACCAGATGGGGGAAAAATCAGTGAACTGAAGCTTTGATTTTAAGACTATTAGAAACCAACATCATTAACTCAACAATCATAATAAATACTGATACTGCTAATTAAAAAATTAAAAATAATAATAAATACAAACTTCAGCAGACTTTAGCAAGAACTAACAAGCTAAGCTTTCCCCATATTCTAATTTTTCAGAATCAAATCAGGCTCTTAGATATTTATTCCAGGAAATCAGAAAATATGAATGCTTCTAGTACTATGTTTAGTTAATAAAACTAAAACCTTAACTAAACATGCATCTACCAAACCCAACTCTGAACCTTACATTCAGCAATATGTAGCTTTTTGTTTTGAATTACAGAATTCTTCACTTGGTAGTAAGATAAGTTGTTGATTGTTGTTGTAGTATTGATCACCAGCTCCTCACAATCATCAATTGACTTGTATTCTGAAACAAAGGAAGGGTGTCACAGACTCAAGGTAGGGCTGGAGGCAAAGTCCTCCTAACTGCAGCAATGATCCCAGCTGCAGCAGGGATGAGCCATTGTCCCGGGCAAGGGCAGCACTTGCCCTTGCTGTTTGCTGCTTTATTTCGGTGACTCTTCCTGTAGGGAAACACACTGAATGCAGGGGACCACTCCTGCCCAAGGCTTAGAACACTCTAAGCTCCATCCCCACAGCAACGGGGTCCAGAAAAGTCAGGCTGACTAGGCCCTGAGTCTGTAGTAAAGCAAAAGTGTCAAACACACTAGTGAGCCCACACGTCTCTAATGCCCTCTGGCTTGCCCAGCTCCTAAACACGCGCATCTGGTCACTTCCCACCTACTCTGCTACCTAATCTAGCCCATCCCCTCACTGGTTTCTCTTCATCCACCTTTTCCTTCCTGAGTCCATCCTCAGCATGGCAATCCTTTAAAAGTTAGTCGGATAATGTCATTGGTCTCACTTGGCCCTCTGGCCCTCCCCCAGCTGCCCCAGTCCTGACCTCTCTGGCCTCATTTGGTGCTCCAACCCTCAGGCTCCCAAGGCCAACAACACTGGTCTTTGTACTCTTTTTGAACTTGTCAGCATGATCCTTCCTGGGAATGTTTTCCCTGCTAACCTCTCTATCTGGAATATATTCTTTTTCCAGTTATCCACTTGGCTCACTCTTCACGTGCTTCAGGTTGTTGCTCAGATAACACCTTATTGGACATACTTTCTTTAATCACCCTATAAGAAATGGCACCCATTATTCTCTTCCCCTTACTCCACTTTAATTTTCTCCATAGAACATGTGACCACTTGACTTGTATGTTTAATGTATGTATGTCTTCTAGCCCTAAAAACATAAATTCCACGAGGACTAGTGATTTGTCTGTTTTATTCATTGCTGCATTCCCGGCACCTTGAGCAGCATCTGACACAAAGAGGGTGTTCAATAAATAATTGCTGAATACAAGAATAGGTAAGG
>VMDR010025301.1:0-14586 GCA_007922815.1 Macrotus californicus | reverse complement strand
ACAAAATCCTTGTTTTAGGGGACTCCCACCCAAAACAGACAGATTATTTTACATGCTGGTCTAAACATTCCAGGCATACATCATTCTAGACTAAAATCCAGCACTGTCCAAGCAAAAGTTTCTTAATGTAATATAATTTGACTTTGCCTTTGCTGAGGCACCCACCCCTAAGTCAATCATAGTGGACCCAGGATGCACACGATGTTTGGCCAGACATGGGTCACCTGTCCACCCCTGGATCAAGAGTGGGGCATGAATACCCAAACCACAAGGAGTAAGAGTAAAGCCAGTGGGAGGGGTAATTCTGGAGGAAAAATAGGATCTCTTATTGCAAAAAAATAACAAGAAATGGATGCTTCAGCACAGTACAGCAGAGGTAGGCAAACTTTTCATCCACAGGCCAACAGTCTGTTTTGTAAGTAAATTTTTCTTGGAATATGGCCACACCCATTTGTTGCCATATTGTCTGTGGCTTTCCATCCAGAAAAGCAGAGCCATGTGGCTGCCACAGGTATTGTATGACCTGCAAAACCTAAAATACTTTTCTATCTGGCCCTTTAGAGGAAAAGTTTGCTGACCCCTAAATACAGTGTCATTTTGGAGTATGCTCTGATGTCAGTTTGTGGCATATCCCAAGGAAATGCCACAACATAATTAATTGGTGTCTTAACACTCTCAGGCAGTTTTAAGCTGTTTTCTGCAGACCTGCAAATCAAGGAAATGCTCAGTGTGCGTCAATGATTGGCAAACTGTGTATTCCTGAAGCCACAGTTTGTGGGTTTCCTGGGAAAGTCTTGGGGGCCAAGAGCCGCAGCATGGAGGGCAGGCCAGCACACAAGCTCCCAGAATCCTGCCCCAGCTCATGTTTATCTGTTTACCCAGTGCGTCAGCCACGTGGGACTCACCGGTCCTAACCACAGAAACTGTCTCAGCCTTGCTCAGTGGGAATAGTCCTCTCACCATTCTGAACAAAAAGTAAGGCAGTCCATTACTTTCCTGTTAATTCTTAGGTACCAGGAAGTCTTACAGTCACTTTAAGTCACAGTCTTAATTTAGAGATTAAAATGTAGAATATCAAGTCACATTTTAACCAACAAATTTTCTCTCAAAGGTTAGGTTTCTAACCTCCCCTCCCCAACACACTCTTCAGCCCGCGGTGCAAGGGTGTCCAGTGTGAAGCCCGCAGGCCTCATGAGGCCAGGGTGGCTATGAACATCGCCCAACACAGCATTATAAATTCACTTAAAACATTATGAGATTTTTTTTGTGATTACGTGTCGCAGTGTATTTAATGTGTGGCCCAGGACAACTCTTCTTCCAGTGCAGCCCAGAGACACCAAAGGGTTGGACACACCTGCTACTGCTTTCAGGGAGGTGTAGGTTCTGCTCCTTCCTCTTTTCTCACTCTCCACTGCCCCTCATTGGCTTTCATTTCTGATTCTTCCCCCTGTCCCACTCTTTTAATGGGACAGGGAAGAATTGACAGACAGGAATGCTTTTCCTTGCCTGCTCCTTTCATAACTTGGCGATCTCCAGCCCTCACTGCTATTCAAAGCCAACCCCTTTTCTCAAGAGGCACTTTTCTTGGCTTTGGATGTTCCCTAACTTTGGGAACCTTTTCAGATCATATCCCAGACAAGGACACACAACTATAACTAGGAGAGGTATCTCAAACAAGTAGGATATACACAAGGTAATAAGAAAGTGTCTTTGTTCTTGTCTCTCCCCATCCCTTTAACAATCAGAGAAGAGTGTTCCTTCTCTGTCGCTGGATGCAAACTAACCAGACTCAGCCTTTTCTGGTCCCTTGAAGTAAATATCACAGTAGAAAATATCACAGTCAGTCTTGTCTTTACAACACAATCAATTCAATAACTTAAAAATGTTCAGACTCTTCATCAAAATTCCAAATTTGATTTAAAGTTAAGTCTTATCTTTTTCCACTCTTCTTCAGTTTGCTAATTTCAGCTTCTGACCTTTCCAAAGCTGCAGGTTGGGAATAAAAGTCATGCATGGGAGCAGAAATTGTTTTATTAGACTGATGTGGACAAAAATGGTTAGACATTCAAAGTGGACTCTCTCACGGGCAAATTCACAGATTCTTTGTAGCTTGCCCTCATTGCCTCTTTTTTTGTTCTAAACCAGGGCTGTCACACTATGGCAGGTGGGCCAAATCCCAGCCATTGCCTGTTTTTGTGAATAAAGTTCTATTGGAACACAGCCGTGCCGGCTCATCTACATAACATCTGTAGCTGCTTTTGTGCAACAATGGCAGAGCTGGGAAATGACAACAGAGACTTTGTAACTCCAGAGGTTAAAACATCTACTGTCTGGCCCTTTAAAGATTTCCAACCCCTGTTCCAAGCTCTGTTTTCCCTTTGGTTGGCAGCTCCTGGCGCACCTTCAGTTTATCCTAACAACCTGCTGGGGTCACCTTCCCTGGCAGGCATGACCTTTTTTAAAAATGACCCCAGATCCACATTCCTCTCATGAGTTCCACACCTGGTCCCTAAAATTCATACTCCTTGACCACAGTCAAAGAGGAATGCAGTTATTTCCCAACTGTAGCAATGGGCCCGCTGCCCCAGGTGGCTTTAGAAATCTCAGGTAAATGATTTCACTGTGGCCTTGGAAGCAGGGATAGGTGCTGAGTGTCCTGCTCAAGTCCCTCTGCCTCGCTTGGAATCAGACAATGGCACACCACACTCTTCCACCTGGTAGATGTGGAAGGGCAGAGGGAATTGCCAAGGAAATCCTTCTGCACCATTCTTCTACTTTCTACAACTGGTACGTCTATATATTTGATGTGGATGAGAAGTTTTGTGGGTTAGGATCCCTAGAAGCAGTCTTACATAACTTCTTATAAGGGTTGCCAGATAAAATACAATAAGCCTGGTTAAATTTGAATTTCTGACAGATAATAAGTAATTTTTCAAGTAAAAATTGTTCCAAATAGTGCATAAGGTACACTTACCCTAAAATATTATACTTTGTTTGCCTGATGTTCAAATTTAACTGAACATTGCCTGTGTTTGCTTGTTTTCTCTAAATCTGGCAACTCTGATTCTTGTTCACATGATTAATTGAAGGAGTGCTTTTGGGAGGAAGGGAATGAGGGAAACAAAATGGGGATAACGGGAAAAAGCTAAGCAAGGATGTGGTCTCAGTTGGAGACAGGCTTTGACCAGATCCCACAGGGAGCTCTGGAAGATGAACTGTACCACAAAGTGAGCCCTACCTTAGGTCAGCCTTTGGACTTCCATGTCTGTTAATCAGCAGGTATGGGTTGCCTCCCAGGTGAGCTGGGTCCTATTGGTGGGTCAGCTAAGGGTAATCCTCCAGGTAAGAAGGCAGCTGTGAACTTTTAGGAATCAACACTCATAGCAGTTGGGAGAGACATACACTAGCCCGGCAAAGGGGACCTGTGTGCGGTACCAGCAGCATCCATCCTAGATCTTCAACAGGTTAGTGACTACTTTAAGAGTTCCATCTAAGAGTCTGCGATATCATCTGTATCCTTGCAACTGGGCCATAACTTCCAATTTAACATTTTGCTATGTCTGTTTATGCAATGGGTATTACACTTTCTAATAAATAGGATTTCGTGGCTATAGAAAAGATTAGAGTGCACACCACTCTGGGTAGAAGGTAACCTGGGTTCAGATTTTGCCTATGCTATTTACTAGCTCTAATCTTAAATACTTTAACGTCTTGATGTCAGTTTACTCATCTATGAAATTGAATTTTTAAATACATCTCTCACAAGGTTATTTTTATTTTTGGCTCTCGTTCATAGCATCAAAATCTGATTTTCTCTTTTCCTGTACATGGAAGGTCTAGTCATCGCTCTGCTCCCCTCTTGTCTATAGGATTAGGCATTTATTGGTAGCTGATGCATGTTTTTGGATGTCAGTGGAGAAGGCAGATCCTGGGTCTTGAATCTGCCTTACAGAGCAGCCCATTCAGTGTGATGTGATTGAGCTCACCTGTCACCAAAAATGGCAAAGCTTGTTTTCTTATAATTGGGCACATTATTTAACTCAAATGGGACAGGATATTTGATCATGATTATTTGAAAATTGCACCTCCCTTCCAGTGAACTCTTGGAGAAATCTTAGGGTAGTTTTTAATCTGGAAAACTATCCCCACATTACATAGATGTTAAAGGGTTCTGCAATAGTAACTATCTGGATAGAACTCAGAGAGCTTCTTCCTACCTGAGAGTCTAATCCAGGCTTCCCCCACCTCCCTCTACCCTCAGGCCATGAATAAGTCATTTCCCTTTTTGGAGGCTTGGTCTCTCCCTCTACTAAATGACAGTGTTTAGACTATGATTTTTAATATGGAATTTTTGTGAAGCACCAGGGTTTCATTTAATATAGTTTTCAATAATATTTCTTTTTATAACATTTTCTGATTCCAAAAGTAATATTCATTTATTAGATATCATTTGGATAACACAAATAAGCAGAAAGAAGTAGGTAAAACTATGTCCTGTACCCATCACCTAGAGAGAGCAACGGCTATATTATGGGTGTATTTCTTTCCCTCTTTGTCAGTGTGCATGTGTATTTGTATAATTGTATATGTGTTCTCCAAAATTTAGGTCCTACTGTATACACAGTACTAGACATCCCTCTTCTATCTAGCAGTGTTTGAAAACACTACCAAATTATTATTTGATTTTGAATTGTTTTAATGTATACCCTTTTTTCCCAGCATGTAAACTTGTGTAGTCGAAGTGTTTTCTTTGGCAAAGTCCTCCCAGCCTGGAGGTGTTGTAAAGGACTGCGTTAAGTTTGGGGAAATCCCATAAATGATTTAACAGCTTGTGTGCCAAAAGTATGAACCCAGCAGAATAGGTGAGCGCTTCAGAAGGCTTGCTGCCCTAGAGATAAGCAGTGCTTCCTGTTTCTTCTAACATCAAAATGGTGGTTTCCTGTAGGCTGTTGATGTAGAATGATTAGAATTTCTTTAGTGGCATATTGAGAAAGTATTTGAATTAGATCAAAGTACCATGCATTGGATGAATAGGGATGCAAAGGAGTCCTATACAACTCTAGGATTGAGTTGGCAAATATTATTTTGTCTGGAAAAGAAAGAAAAAAGGGGAAAAATTAGAACAAATCATAAAAGAATTTTTTAGGCATCAAAAAAATCTAGTAGATTTTGCATCTATAGGTTTTTTTATTAGATGGAATGGGAAGTACATGTATTTGAATTTCTGAGTTCTCTAACGAAATATTGGAAATTCATCATTAAGAACTGACTTATGAGCAAATTGGCACTAATCGTGTGGTTGTGTTCAAACACATACGTGTATCATCTAGCTGTAATTTATTTCTTCTACCCTGAATATGATTTTCTTGATACTATTTATTCAAAAGATGTGCTTGCTACACACAAGGAGAAAAAGACTCAAAGAAGTAAAGGAAGTCATTACAGTTTGGGGCAAAGCAGATGCCAAAACCAGAGCCTTGCAACTCTCAAACCACGGTTCCTCACTTTCTACTACACTGTTTCCAGGGGAATGTATTCTGTATACCAGAAGTTCTAATTTCTAGACTATGGCTCCATAACGTGGGCTTCCCCACCTCACTCCATTCCTGTAACAGAACGAGGATGGATTTGATTTTTGAATATACATAATAAAGAGTTTTAAGAGTCGAAGTAAACAAGTCAGGAGTTGGCCCCTTCAAATCTCAGCATAGAGGCAGCACCTCTAAAGGTATCACCTTGTTGTGGGCCATTCATAAAGTCAGACCTGGCACCTGTTTTTTTTATTTGGGAACCGCCAGCCTGAACTGTTAAGTAGTCTCTAAAAATCAACCTAATCATATGATAAATAATTGCTGAATTCCACAAAACCTAACAGCCTCCTACTTTAAACGACAGGAAGACATTCAATTCTATAATTGTTTATTGAGCACACACTACTACCAGGCTCTATGCTACCACCTGGGAACTCTATGGACAGGCATGGTTCTTCCCTGCCTCACTCACTTATTTGTAAACCGGATATTTGCGAAGTTCCTGCTGTGTCCCAGGCCCTCTGAGAGGAACTGGAGGTTCAACAGTGGGCCAAATAGACAGGATTCCCCTCACAGGGCTTGGAGTCCAATGGGGAGAAATCAGGAAAGGAGGCACTAAATGATTAGGTTTAAGGTGAATCCAATTCTCTTGTTTCTGAGTCCAATATTCTCTTCCAGCTCGTACAAGGGCCTGGAGGCTTGATCAAGTAGATGCCCGGGGTGTGTATTACTAATACATAACCTTTAGCTATTACATAACCATCTGCATTTACTGTAAAAGTCAGTGTCTCAAACCATGGGAAAAAACAATGTTCTTAAAACTGTAAAAGGTGGGAAATCTAAACAGCTTATTTCTTTAATAGTAACAATCTATGAGGCATAAGCTGCTTGAAATGGCCAAAGGGCTGGCCAAAGGAGGTGACAAAATACTCACATTTTTCATTACTTCAATTATGTCTGTAAATTGTTAGCTCTAGCCGAATCCCCAAAAGAATATTTGAAATGTTAAAAATTAAGTTAAGGTCCTACAAAATCTACACATTCTCCCAGACAGAGAGGTAGTGAAGTGAGATGGGATGTGGTCACAGTTTCCTTTCTTCTCTGCTCAGTGACATAGCTGCGGAAAGCACACACCAGGACATAGTAGGACCTTTCCCCTTTCTCTCCCCTTAATCCCCTCCCCCCCACACACACAGTTGTAATTTTTCCTGAAGAAACCAAAGAGCAGTTTTCAAACTAGAGAGGACTGAATATTAGATATACTTGCACAACTGCAGTTGTCTTTTCTGACCTGTGCCAGTTTCTGAGGCTTCGATTTTTTAAAATCTACATTACACATTTCAGGATCTCATAATTGCCTTGTTCCACGCCTATCCAATAAATACTGTAATGACCCTGCTTTTCAGAAGGAGCTCCTGAAACCAAATCTGTTCGAGCAGAGAACATGACCCAAAGGCTCAAAGGCTCGCTGGCCTGCCAAGAGTTGTCACTTCATACTCCTTTAATGTGAATCAAAGATGAGCTAGAAGGTGATTCCATTCTTTGGTGCAATTAAGATTCTAATGTATGCCTTGCAAAGGTTTTGAGTTTTCATCATTGTTCATTTTTAAGTGGTTTAATTCTGCCTCTGATTGCCAGGTGCTAAAATATGAGCCTTCACACTTGTGAGTCACCCGATTTAACCAAGCTGTGGCTTTACCCTCAGAGAGTTTCCTAGGTGTGAAACTAACTGTGCCCTGGACCCACAAAAACATTTTAGTCAAGATTTCCAGGGCAAATTCTAGCCCACCATTGTCAAAACCACACAGACCCCCACCCCCACCTCCCCACAGAGAATTACTCCTACTACCCTAGGCTTAGCAAGAAGACCCTTTCAGAAAAAAAAAAGTGGGGAAGTTAAAAGGCATGATTTGCCCTTCAAGAGGCTCTCTGCTTTCTTTTTCTGTTCCTAGTAGCTCCAACATACCAAAGTCATCCCAAAGAGTTTGAACCAAAATGAAAGAGAGAAAGTAGAAACCAAAGATGTTCCCAAACCAACCAGCTTACTCTTAAAAAAAAAAGGAAATGAGATATAAGTCCTTCACTCAATTGGTAAGAACTTAGTGAGCACCTACAATGTGCATAAAATGATAATAAGTTTAATGGGAAATCTCTAAGTCAGCAAGTGAGCCTTTGAGCCTTGACCTGGGGTCATGTTTTCTGCTTGAACAGATTTGATTTCAGGAAGCAGACTGTCCTGATCTGTGACGATGAGATAGAAGATGCAGGATGGCACAGTTGAAAGAGAAAGGCAGTGGAGTCACACAGATTTGAGCTTGGGTCCTGATTCCTCTACTAAGTTGTCTATAGAATCTTTGGCAAATAGCCTCACCTCCTTGAGCCTCGATTTCCTTGTTTGTGAAGTTAAAATAATCTGTCACACAGAGTTATTGAAAGAACATGGAATACAATAGTGTATATAAAGTGCCTGGTACCACTAGGGACTCTCTTACCTTCAAGAATTTGCGATTCTAATTAGAAAAACAAAATATGGACATGAGAAGCAATTGAAAACATGATTAAAACAAATACAAAACTATTAGCAAATGCAGTATAGCTTTAGTTATATGGTGCTTGATTACCATATTTCATTTATCTAAGATGTCATCTTTTGTAAAAAAGAGCTTCAATTTCAAAGACATAAAATATGGAGAAAATGCGGATATTAGAAAAAATGAAACTAAGTGGTAAACTGCAAGAAACAACATTCTTGCAAGTAAGTTCAAAAACATAGGAAGCTATTTGCAAGCTGTAGGCTCACAAAGCTATCTTTTTATTTTTTCCGTCTCTTGCTTTTTCACCTGCTTTTCTTTTTTTTATCTTGATATAATTTATCTATTTTTGTAAGAGCCCTTAAATTATCTTGGAAGAAGGTGGGAAATAGATTTCTAGAGAGAAAGATGGTCTAACTTATTGAACCAACTGCAGCCTTGCTCTTGGCAGTAGCAACCCATCAGACTGGTTTCCTAAGCCCCAAATGGGCTGTGATTTGTGGTTTTCCAAAATCTCAGGCAAAAGAAAACATATGTAAATCTATTGCCAAAACCAATTGCCACCTAATAAACTTGTTGCTGAAAGGAAGCATAAAGCTTACAGAATTCTTTCAGGTTCATCTCTTTTTCCTTTAGTTCATATGTGTTTTTACACTTCCAGACCTTTAATTTCTCCTTAAGGCACCCATAGTTTGCATCCATGAGATACAGTTGTGTATTAAGGAAGTGCTTCTGCGTGCTCTACTTGATCTTATTGAACAAACCGGAAATACGTCTCTTTGTCAACTCAAAGACAGTAAATGTCATTGGGCATTTTGGATAAACATCTTAACTAGAAATAAGGGGGTAGGGTCTACAGTTTTGAATGAGAGAGTGGACTATAAATGCCAAGAGCAAAAGGACCAGGGTTTAGTCCAGTGCCTGACTCATGGAAGGGCCTAACAAGTATTTGTTGAATGCATGCATAAGGCCAAGGGTAATTGGAGAAAGAGAAGAAGATTGTGAGCAGTGGTTTAGGGGAAATTTAGATTTTGAGTAATCTTATCAAAGAAATAGTCAAAATTTATCCCAAACCCTAAGCAGCGTATGACAAGGCTAACTGTAGAGAAATTTGTAAAGTGTGTTTTCAAGAATTTTTGCATTCTGATATATATTCTGAGATGCATGTTATCTGTCCTATAGGCCCTATCAAGATCTGCCTTCAGGGAAGATCTGCTAACTCTACTCACATGGAGGGGTTAATGACTAAGGGAGCTTTCAACTTGCTCTTAGGTATTTGCACATCAGATAATCTCACCACACTTTGGTCTTCTCAAATGAATGAAGTCTTGAATGTGGATTCCCTCAGAGATGACAGAAGTGGATAGAAATGATGATGGGGTGATGGATGGATGATGGATGGATGGATGGATGGAAGGAAGTTGGGCCTCTCTTTAGGGATGTAGGGCTTCTGTGCTGTACTACACCAGAGGTTATCATTTACATAGTCTCAGATGTGCACCCTACTGACCGGAGCTGTGCACCACACAACCCGCATGACAGTACATGGTGGCTGTGGCATAAAAGAGAACTACAAAACCTTATACCGTGCAAGTTACCAGAGACAAGTCTAGCTAGCAGTGGAGCTAGGGACCAGGCAAGGCATAATTCTGGATATCCCAGGAAGAGACTAGCCTTCACCAAGAATTAAAGCAGATTAGGACTTTAAAACTTAACAGACATTTACAAAAGAAAGAATGGGACGGGGCCAGAAATAATTGAGGTAAGTGGATGGCAGCTGAACACACACAAAGCCCTCAGCACAGCCAAGGTGCCACTCATGGGGGTGTTTATAAATCACAGGAGAAGGTGTGATGCTTGATTGTGTGTGTCAACTTGGTTAGACTACAACACCCAGTTATTTAATCAAATGCTAACCTGGGTGTTGATGTGAAGGTATTTTTGTAGATGTGGTTAACATTTACAATCAGTATATTTTTGTAGATGTGGTTAACATTTACAATCAGTAACGGAGAGTAACCCTCAATAATGTAGGTGGGCTTTATCCAATCAGCTGGTGGCCTCAAGAGTAAAAACTGAGGTTTCCTAGAGAAAAAAACCCTGCCTCAAGACGACAGAATCAGATCCTCCCTAAGGGTTTCAAGCCTGGCAACCTGCCCTACAGATTTCAAACTTGCCGGATACTACAGGCTAATTCCTTAAAATCAATCTGTGTGTGTATGTGCATTTATACATATATAAAAACACAAACCACATATATATGTATACATATATGTATATGTATATGTATGTATATATGTATATGTATATGTATGTGGTTTGTTTTTCTTTTTAAATTCAGAATATTGTTAGTAATACATAACATCATTAATAGAAAAAAACAACCATTTACACAGTAACTCAAAAATTAGCCATTTAAGAAAATAATACAGTAATCAACTACTACCAAAGAAAACAGGTCCCCTCATTTGATTTTATTGGCAAGCACAAGTGATACCATATACATGTATCAAATATATATATATATATATATATATATATATATATATATGCTTCCCAGGTATATACTACATATATTCCTCACTTCAGAAGCCACCCCCCACCGAGAGTTCTGCACACTCAGCAAGGCCACCGTGGCCCAGCCCTGGAGCCTGGAGAGGCACAGGAGCAGTTGCTGAGCACCAAGCCCACACAGGCCAAGCTGGACCAACAGCGCAGGCTCCTCTGGCATTCCCTTAGCCTCCTTCAAACTCAAGGCAGAGGAGGTCAAGGGAGAGCAGAGGCTCAAGCCCAAGAAGCATCTGCTTCCCAAGATGACTGCCTTCTCCCAGAGTCCTGTACAGGTTCATGCCTGGAGACCCTGCAGAGCTACTGGCAGCCTTTTGAGCTGCCAGCCTTGAAGGGGCAGATATTGTCAGGGGAAAAGAACCTGGCCCTGAGTGAGTGCATATGCTCTTATACCCCTGAGTGATACAGGAGACTACCTAGAGTTAAAGGGCAGAATATAATAGCCTTCATTCAACAATCAACACAGCTTTATTGAGTGCCTACTATGTGACACTGTGGATGCAGCTGAGTGTAAGTGATGCAGAGTGGAGAAGGAAGTCTTTACGAGATGGTGTTACGGGCTACGAGGAAGTGATGCCAGCCCTGCTCTTGAAGGAATGAGAGGATTGAGATAGGCAGCTCAGGGAGAGCTCAGTGGAATAGCTGTCCTTGCTGCAGCCCAGGAAGCAGCCATGCCAAGTTCAAAATTTAACTTGTAGGTGGAGAGTCCACACCAAGGAATTTTTGCCGAATCATAATCAAGACTAACTATGGCACCTTGTACAAACTCATTTCCTTGGCTCCCATTCACCCAATAAGTTAAACCTATGTGTAAAGAAATTAATTTCTTTTATGGTTACTGAAATCTGGAGTTGGATTTGGTTTATTTCAGAAGTTACTGACAGTTTCTTTTCTGATTTGAGTTACTGAAGCAGTTGAGAGATTGCTGGTTTCCTTTGATGCTTGCAAGAGAGAAGCTATTTGAAATGCTGAGGATCTCAGAAGGCTTACTGTGTGATGCATTCAAGGGTCAGAGTCAAAAATTGAGTTTGGGAGTTGCCCTGACCAGTGTGACTCAGTTGGTTGGGCATTGTCCTACAAAGCAAAGGTCACCAGTTTGATTCCTAGTCAGGGCACATGCCTAGGTTGTGGGCCTCATCCCTGATTGGGGCATGTGCAAGAGGCAACTGATCACATCGTTTCCCTCACACATTGATGTTTCTCTCCTTCTCTTTCTCACTGTCTTTCCCTCTCTCTAGAAGTAAATAAATAAAATATTTTTTAATTGGCTTTTGGGGATCCTATAAGAATTTCTGAAGCCTGTAGCAAATGACCTATTTATTTTCCTCTCTTCCTACTCTCCTGAAAATGTGGAGAAAATGCAAAGATGGCAACCAATGGTTAGGGCTTATGTCCTGCAGACTCGCACATGGTTTGAGCTGTCAACTGCTATCAGCAACCCCAAATATTTCCTGTTGTGAGAAGAAGGCTATGGGAGATGCATAGATGAGAAATAGCACAAGGAAGTTAATCAACTTGCATTTAGATCCTGGCAGGTTCCATAGATTCTGGTCCTATATATGACTGTGGAGTAATTTGGATCTTTTAGATTTTTCTTTAAAGATTTTATTTATTTATCTTTAGAGAGAGGAAAAAGGAGCAAGAGGAGAGAAGAATCGATTGATTGCCTCTCGTATGTTCCACAACCAGGGACCGAACCTGAAACCCAAGCATGTGCCCTGACTGGGAATCGAACCAGCAGCCTTTTGCTTTGCAGAACAGTGCCCAACCAACTGAGCCACACCAGTCAGGGCTGGATCTTTTAGACTTTTAATGAAAAGCATAACTGGTTATTGAGATTGGGAATAAAGGGAGGAAAGTACTGAACTTTTCACCTTTTGTCCCCCAGCATAATTGAGATATAATTGATGTATAACCCTGAGTAAATTTAAGGGGTACAGCACACTGATTTGATATATTGCAAAATGATTACCTCCACAGCCTTAGCTAACACCTCCATTAAAAGGGGCTGAGTGATACCCAGTAAGTCTCCAAATGAATGAGAGCTTTCACTGTGGTGGCCTGCAGTTGAAAAGGGAGGGGCCATCTCTATGTGTTGCTCTGGGGAAACCTCCACGGTATATTGACAACTGAAAAATAATAACTAAAAATTAGTAGATGTATATAATGAAAAAATAGCTATAAGAACATATATTTGTACTTGCTTATACTTCATAAATATATAACAGAAAAATAAACAATTAACTCCAAAAATATTTATCTCTAAGAGTCAGGGTGGAATAGGGGATTAGATGGAGGGTATAGGATGGGACAAGGGACTTTCCTCAATGTGCCTTTTCATATTTGACTCCTTTTTGTGGTGAAATGCACATAATATAAAATTAACTATTTTAAACATTTTAGAGTATGCAATTCAATGACATTAAGTACATTCATTGTATTGTACAACCATCATAAGTATCTAGTTTCAGAACTTTTTCTTTCTTAATTTGTTTATTTTAGACAGAGGGGAAGGGAATGAGAAAGAGAGGGAGAGAAACATCAATGTGTGGTTGCCTCTGGTGCGCCCCCCACTGGAGACCTGGCCTGGCCTGCAACTCAGGCATGTGCCATGACTGGGAATCAAACCAGCAACCCTTCGGTTCACAGGCTGGCACTCAGTCCACTGAGCAACACCAGCCAGGTCTAGTTTCAGAACTTTTTCATTGCCTCACTAAGAAGCCCCATATCTACTATGAAGCAATCACTTATCTGCCCCTCTCCCAGACCCTGGAAACCACAAATATGTTTTCCGTCTCTGGGAATTTACTTATTCTGGACATTTCATATAAATGGAATCATACAATATGTGGCTCTTTGTGTCTAGCTTCCATAATGTTTTCAAAGCCAGTCCACATCTTAGTATATATCAATGCTTCACTTCTTTTTATATCTGAATAATACTCAATTGTATGAATATAACATATTTTGTTTAGTCACTTATCTATTGATAGACATTCGTGTTGTTTGTATCTTTTGCCTATTGTGTCTAAGTATTTGTTTGCATACCTCTTTTCAGTTCTTTTTCATATATACCTAGGAGTGGAATTTCTGTGTTATGTGCTAATTCTGTGCTTATCTTGTTGAGGAACCGTGTGTGTGTGTGTGTGTGTGTGTGTGTGTGTGTGTTTCATTCTATTAATGTAATATAATACATTGATTGATTTTCATATGTGGAACCACCCTGGCATTGCTGGAATAAATCTTGTTTGAATAAGTCATATGATGCTTTTGGTAGGATACTGGATTCAGTTTGCTGGTATTCTGTTGAGCATTTTTGCACCTATATTCATATTGTTCTGTTCTCTTGTGACGTCTTTGTCTGATTTTGGTATCGGGGTAGTGTTGGCCTTTTGGAATGAGTTAGGTAATATTTCCTCCTCTTCTATTTTTTAGAAGAGTTTGAGAATGAAAGGTCTTTGGTAGAATCCACCAGTGCAGCCATCAGGTCCTGAGGTTTTCTTTGTAGGAAGATTTTTTACTACTTTACCTGCACAGGTCTATTAGATTTTCTATTTTTTCTTAAGTGAGTTTTGGTAGTTTGGATGTTTTTAGGGATACGATCATTTCATCTGTTATCTAATTTGCTGGGATACATTATTCATATTATTCTCTTTTAATGATTTTTATTTCTGTAAAGTCAGTAGTACTGCCTCTACTTTCATTTCTTATTTTAGAACTTTGAGCTGTCTCTCTGATTTTCTTGGTTTAGTTCAAGCTTTGTCCATTTTTGTTAGTCTTTTCAGAATTAACTTCTGGTTTTCTTGGTTTTCATAATTGTTTTATATACTCTATTTCACTTATTTCCAAACTTATATTTAATATTTTTTTCTTTCTACTAGCTTTGGGTTGTTTGCTTTTTTTTCTGTCTCGTTCCTTCAGGTATAAAGTTGGGTTATTGACTTGAAATTTGTTTA
>VMDR010025300.1:0-14565 GCA_007922815.1 Macrotus californicus | reverse complement strand
CACACCCCCCACTTCTCACATTCAATCCTTCCTCCCATCCTGCTGATTTTGTAAGTGGACCTTTTATACATGTTCCTCAACTTGACCCTTTCTCTTCTTTCCTCTGTTATCCCTCTCCCTTCTCCCTTCTGGTCACTGTCACCTTGTTCTTTATTTTTATGTTTCTGGTTCTGTTTCGCTCACTTGTTTGTTTTGTTGATTGGGTTCCATTTATAGGAGAGATCATAGATCAATGGAAAAGAATAGAGAGCCCAGAAGTAAACCTATTTTTCTATAGTCAATTAATATTTGACAAAGGGGGAAGGAGCATAAAATGGAGTAAAAATAGCCTCTTCAACAAATGGTGTTGGGAGATCTGGACAGCTACATGCAAAACGAAACTTGACCACCAACTTACACCATACACAAAAATAAACTCAAGATGAATAAGACTTAAATATAAGTCATGATACTATAAAAATCCTAGAGGAGAACATAGGCAGGAAAATTTCAGATATTCCATCCAGCAATATTTTCATTGATATGTCTTCTAGAGCAAATGATATAAAGGAAAGAATAAACAAATAGGACTGCATCAAATTAAAAAGCTTCTACACAGCTAACGAAAACATCAGCAAAATGAAAAGGGAACCTACCGTGTGGGAAAACATATTGGGTATATTGAATATTTCAAGCGGAAGGAAAATGGCAGGTACAAGAAAGACCCTGACCACCTTCAACTCTGTTGAAGCAGGCAGGTCATAAAACCCTCAAATGAGAGGTGTCCTTTCTATACCAGATGAAAGGAACATCCTTATTTCCAAAGACAGAGAAGCCTAAAGGAATCTAAGTAAACAAATTTTTCTAAATGCCCCCCAGTTTACTAGCCTTAGCTTATATTTGTCACATTTTTCCACAACTTGCTAACTTTCATGAAACCTAGTATAAAAATGCTTGTTTAAATATTTCTTTATATCTTTATTTTCTTATGAAGGCTAAATAAAATATCAGGTTTTTTCTTTATTAATCTGCTTTTTTTCAATCTAATTTACAGTGTCCTCTTTGAAAAACCTAAGATAGGTAGGGAAAGAGACTTTTTCTCTTTTACATTAAAATATAGTGAGCAGAATTAAGGCTGAGGCATGGCACATTTCATTTGAGACCTGGCTTTTCAATTTAGTAGCTGTACTGATCATGCTTCCTGATAGTTTGTTTCTCCAACTGTAAAATACTGATCAGAGTCTCTTTTCCTCTAAGCTGCTGCAATATTAAATGAGATTAGATTTGTTATTGGCTAACATTGTATATGACATGCACAAGAGGTGGTTTTTAACTAGCTCCTGTTCTTCACATTTGTGGACTTTGTTTTAAATTCTCACCCAAGGACATGCTTATTGGTTTTAAAGAGAATGAAAGGGAGGAAGGGGGGATGGAGGGAAACATCAAGGGAGAGAGAAACATCGATTGATTGCCTCCTGTATGTGCCCCAACCAAGCACCAAGCCCACAACCTAGGCATGTGCCCTGACAGGAATTCAACCCATGACCTTCCTGTTTATGGGATGACACTCTGACCAGTTGAGCCACACTCTCGAGGGCTGTGGACCTTTCTTTTTAGTAAGTGCTTGGCATAAGATTATTCATTACACCATAACATAATCATTTAATTATTTATTTTAGAGTAGAATTAAGATTATAATGCTAGGATAGAATTTTATATAGTTTGCTGTTGTGCAGTTTTCTTCTTTTTAAATAATATACTATCCTTAATGGAGCAAGAGAGAGAAAGAGAATATTGACAGGGAGATAACTAAACATAGTATATTTTCTCTATTTAGGAACATAAATATCTAAAAGAGCCCAGGTAAGTCATTTATTTAAAAAAAAGAATGCTGCATAATATCCAAATAAATGAATATCCTCTCATCTCCAATAAACAGAATGCAGCCAAAAAAGTTTTTGGGAGATGAGGTTAGACCCTTTCAATAGCTACTTAAGGGTCTATTTAAACAGCTATCAAAGACACCTTGAGTGAATATGCTTTCTAAGTAACAACTCCATGCTATGCAAATACAGCTTTAAAATCTGCCCCTTGCATATAGGAAATGGAGAAGCCAAAGGACTTATATGTACAGCCCATAGATATGAACTAAGGGGGGAGAATGCTGGTAGGAGGGAGAATGTAAGGCAAAGGAGAATAAAAAGGAGGAAAAAATGGGACAACTGTAATAGAATAATCAATAAAATATATTTAAAAAACCCTTGCCTCTTGGTATGTACTATCAATGGTAAGCCTGATTCTGGATCTGCTGTTGCCTCTATCCATCACTAGCTCTTTACTTCTCTGCTTATCTGCTTTTACTTACCTTTGCTTTCTTTATAGTTTCCTATGTGTGAGTGCTTTTCTTGCCTCCTCTGTCATCACTAGTGCCTTTTCCTTCACCTGCCTGCTCTGTCTCCACACTTACCTATGAACACACTGGTAAGGGAATGGCTTAGGTCTTCTTCTACTCCAGTTTGAACTTCCGCTTATTCATGTAAATGAGTATTTCTCGTTCCAAAGTTACACTGGGCATTTCATTGTTTTATCAATTTACCATAGCTCATGGAGTAAAGTTCCAACTCTCATGTTCTATTCCACATCCCCATGCCTCCTACTCTGCTATTTCCTTTCAACATGGCCTACCACCTGGCCAAACATTTTCTACAGGTGTCTTACAGTGTATTTTTTTGTCATCCTGTCTACATAAAACGTGCTTTTTCACCCATGTCCTACCGCAAAGCCACCTATCCTTGGTTTTAACTCAATTGCTACTAAAGCCCATTTACTTGATTTTCATAGCATCTTCTTAAAATTTATCTTATAGAATTTATCACATTCTACCTGTCCTCTTGTTTTTAGCTCTTCTATTAAATTATAAGCTCCTTAGAGATGAAGCCTTTATATTTATTTTTATAGCAACTTACATCTTTGTACTACCTGTATTCTTTTTGCTTTGTTTTGATTTTCATATATCAAAATAGGGTAGCAGACTAATTTTTAGCATATAACCATGATGTGGTAAGTATTATGGAATATATTTTCAACACTCTAAGCATAAGATTATTATGTCCATTTTATTTATTGGGGCAACTAGTAACTAGCACAGAGTTACGTACTTTGAAAGGGGAGCAGCCAATTCTGTCTGATTCCCAAACTCATTCTCTATCCTCTATTCCATGCTACCTCTTTTCATTGCATTCCCAGGTGTACTGCAGTAATTTGTTTGCATGCCTGTTTCTTCAACCAAATTTAGTTTCAGAAAATAAAGCTAACATTTAGTAGGTGCACAATGCAGGCTTGTGAAATGATGTTTGATGAGTAAATGTAAATTTGCAACACATTGAAAATGGACATTATTGCAAGACGGGGCTCTCTCTCTCGGATAGTTTTGGTTTGGGTTTAAAGTATTTACGAGGAACATTCAAAATTTCTGGTTAGTGAAGAGCAAATGACGCTCTTGCAATCTCAGAACCTAGAACTTTGCCATGTCAAGTATGGTCCTTAAGCCAACGGCACGAGAGTCACCTAGGAGTTTGCTAGAAATGACACGTCTGTGTCCTGCTTTTGATCTGCTGAATCAGAGTCTTTACTCTGCAAAAATCCCAGACAATTCTTATGCACATTAAAATTTGTTAAGCACTATCTAGGATTGCAAACTTCTTAAAGGTAAAGTCGTATAAGTAAAAAAAAAATATATATATATAGATAGATAGATAGATGTAGATATATATCTATATATAGTGAACTTCACTTTGATTAGTAAATTCCGGGTTGGTGGAGCATGTATGTGAGCAAATGCTGAGGCAGCCAAACATCCCTTTCAATGTAATCAGAATTAACAAGCAGCACAATCTACAATTACTGTCAAGAGACTTTATATCTCCTCTTTTCCTTGCCCCTGCCCAGGCCATTCCATTAACTGAGCCCTGGGAAACATTTCAATGACAAGTGCAGTAAGTGGTTTGATTTCCCTTTCAGTTTATATTTGCAAGCAGAAAAGAAAGGAAGAGGGATAAAGAAAGAACATTACAAACAGCGTAATGCAAATGAGGCCCCTTTAAACAGCAAGCAATCAGCATAGGTACATGCCTTATGCTGTAGTCCCAAATGCAATCATTAAACTGCTTTCTCACTAGGGGAAAGAAGACATTGAGTGCTATTGAACATTGCCAATTTTTATAGTGGATCAGCTTGAAAATATTTAGCACAGATGTTTCTGTAATTGTGACACACTGGGAAAATTCACATGTTCAATAGCCCTGTAACTCTCTCTTCCATCTGTGCACTGTGCTGGTCCACAGTTACTGCACAGAGCCATTATATGAAACAGAGAGTAATGGGGTCTGGCTCAAGACCTAGAGAAAGGTTCCCTTGTACCATCTGTGCAACTCAATTTACTTGCAGGTATAAGTGTGCTTGTCCTTATTTATGGTTGTTGCTATCACGTACCTAAAAGGTTGCATTTATTTCCTGTAGTCGGTGGCTAAATAGAACTTTTCCCAGAGCCAAGATCTAGAGAGAAGAAGTGGCATAGGGAATTGGAAAGCAGGAACCCCACTTTTTATTCTTTGGCTCCAGCCTTAAATCTAATCAAGGTCAGTAATGGCTGAAAGTTTTTTATGAGCAGCTGGTTGTTTGGTGTATGCAGAGTAAGCTAACTAACTCATTTGGGTTCTCAGTGAACAGTTGCCCAAGTCACAAACCACTGGCTCCATGTTTTTTATCTGAGCGAAGGGATCTCCTCGCAGAGTGTTCTTTCAGAGTATCCCAGTCCTCAATGTTCTTGTTCTCTTCTCTCCCACGCAGAACTGCTGCTGAGTCGGCCACATGGTTTAGCTCCCAGTCAAGCCCTGTTTTTTCTTGGCTGCCTTCCTTTCCAGATCCTGTTCTATCCCCTGAAGATTATCTATAAATTCCCTAAGAAGAAGGGCCCTTCCTTCTACTGTTCCTTTTATTCTCACTTTTAGCTACTGAGAAGTTCTCAGTTTGTGATTCACCGAAGATAAAATTAATACAAATATTAATTCTCATGCAAATTCTATGAGAATATAGTTGAAATATACTATGATGGTACAAAGATTCGACTGGTCTATCTTTCATGATTCTCTACATTTCTTCTAGCTTCTAGTCACATTGAAACTAAAAAGTATTTGCAAAATATCAAGCACTTTAAATGACTTTTCTCTCCTGCAACAAACTACAAGGCCGATAGAGTTTTAAAATCACTCGATCATTTTTAATGTGACCCCAGAACATTTTTAATACAGTACTTTCAATGTGAGCTATAAACATTTCAGATATTTTGTAAGTAATTTGCAGGTTGAGTAAGCCATGCAGCTTAGATTGCTCATAAATTGAGGTATGCCTCATTATCATCCCAGCCAACTTACAAGAGCTACTAAGCCAAATTAGGGAGCTAATTTTATCTTAAACAATATTTAGCAATTATAAAGCTTCAGAAAATATTATACTTGAATTCTGAACTAAAGAAATAAGGAACATTTCTAATTCTAGGTTATATCTCTACATGATGATTTTCCTCCTTGACACAGACTTAAGTCACACATCTGTACTATGGCTCATGTGTACATTTTTATTCAAAAATCCTAAAATACACATAAAAGGAAATTTAAGAAAATGTTATTTTCTTTCCTCAGTTATATACATTGTGAGAAGAATGAACATAACATTGACATATTTGTATTTTCAATCTTGTATTCAAATTCATTCAACAGATATCAATTGCATATCTGCTATGTGTTAGGCACTAAGCCAGAATGTTGATATACCAACATGAAAAAGAAAACTGATGCGTCATCTTTCTTCTTAAAGCTTGTAATCCACAAGGGATACAAGAAAACACGTGGACAACTTAAACATGCGTTGAGTCATTACCAGGATAGTATAGGATATCCTGAAAGCCCATAGAAGTCACCTAACTCTTACTTACAGGTTGAAGGGCAGTTTCTCCTAAGATATCAAATATTATAGATGTCAGAAGGATAAGTAGACATTTTCCAAAAAAAGTGGAGAGCAAAACTATATCATTTCAAAGTAGGGGTGTCTATGATGCTCTAGAGGCAAGAGACTTTAAACAGAGTAATTATGTCCTGAAATTAGTACTGTATAACTTCAGCTTTGAGCCAACAGGTCTGTATTCCAGAGATAATACATAGAAACTAGAAGAATCTTAAGGCCAACAAACTACGCCACCCTAAAATATGCCACTTTGCATGAGGATTAATTTGAGCTAAAGGCAATGGAGAAGAAGCAATAGAAAAATAGCTCTCTGCCCCTTCCATTTTTTCCTAGAAGTGGGATATAAAGTTGTAAACTAGTCTCCGAGCCCATCTCTATCAAGAAAGACAAAAACTAAATGTGGAGACTACTCCAAATCATCCTCATCAGTCCGAAGATGGCACCAGAGGAATTTATATAATAAAGTTTGCTAAAACTAGCCCTTTTCTATTATTAGCTTTTCTACAATTTGCCCCTCCTAGAAGACCAAAGCTCCCCCTTTTTTTACCTAGTCATTTATCTACAAAATTATTATTCTTTGCTAAAATGTTATGTAAGCTCAAGTTCCAACCACCCCTTTGAGTTACTTATCAATGTGTTCCATATTTACATGTAATGTACATGTTAATAAGTCTTTGTTTTTCTCTTAATAATCTTTCCTTTGTTGATCTAATTTACAGGGTCTACCCAATATACCTAAGATGCATGGAGGGAAAAAGACATTTCTCATATATATATCAACACGTGCATTCCTAACATCATGTGATGCAACACTGTGCGATAAAAACCACAACATTTTGGGAAAAAATGGGTTTATATGCACAAAATTGAAAAAACTCTATCAGTGATACACACAAAGAAATAGAAAAATCTGATTAAAATGCTGGCAGTTTTACATGTGTTAAATGATAAAGAAATATATAAAGATAATAAATATGGCACTTTACCTTGAAAAGGTAGCTGAAGTTTGCTTATGGAAGTAGACATTAGAGGGATTGTGGTTTGTGAGTTATTGTGAAATGTTGCAAAAAGAGTCATCTGAAATCACTTGGAAAATTGTAACACCAGATGTGGAGGGCTGTATCAGTTTTTCCTTACTGTAAAAATTATCACAGATTGAGCAGTTTCCATGAATGAGAAATTGGAGCATAGGCTTAGGTGGGTCCCTCTGATCCTGGTTTCAAATTCAAGGTATTGGTGGAGCCATGTTCCCTTATGGGAGCTCTGGGAAAGAATCTACTTCCAAGCTCATGCAGTTGTTGAATTCAGGACCTGAGGAATGTAGCTTTGGGTTCATGTTTCCTTGCTGGCTATTAGCTGAGGGCTGACCTCAGCTTCTAGAGGCTCCTCTTTAGTCCTAGAATGTGGCCCCCTACATCTCAGAACCAGTAACCCTGTGTCAAACCCTTCCAATGCTTGGAATCTTTCTGACACGCCTTCTGCTTTGTATCTCTCACTCCATCCAGAGAAAGTTATCTACATTTAAAGACTCACATGATTAGACTGAGCCCACCTGGAGAATATGGGCTACTCTTCTTACAGTCAGTAATTAGTAACTTCATTCACATTTACAAAGTCCTTGTTATCATGGAATAATATATTCACATTTTCCAGGGTTTAGGACATGGCACCTTTGGGAATCTATTCTTCCTACCACAATGGGTATAGCTCATAAGATATAGATGGTGGACTGAGGTACTGTTGAAATCTGTCCATTTTCTTTATTATTATGTGATTCAGTTCAGCTGGGTGCGGATTTCTGTGGTCAACTAGTACAACTTGTGGATGAAACCATGCACAGACAAGCGTGAAATTGGTGTTGTGCCTATCTCCTTACTATGCCAATTGCACTGGAACAAATTTGTGTTTTCAAAACAATCTCTGTAACAGAGCTGACCATATATATTTTACGGAAAAGAGAATTAAAACTGGCTTATACACATGTGGGTACATGACACACTCACAGGCACAGGGGACCCGAAACTCTGTCTGGTCTCAAACATATTCTAACTTTAGGATTCTGGGCTCATTTCCACATTTATCTAGGCTTCAATGTCCTCATAGGTAAAAATAAGATGTTTGGCCAAAGAGTCTTGTCAGCCCTTTCCAAATAAAAATTTAATTTCCATAATAAATCTAAATACTTAATAAGTACATAAGTAACTTAAAAACAAGATTTGAAGCGGTGACTGTTTTTATATTCATGGATGAGTATACCTGGTCAAAGACCCTAAGTCTACTACCCAATAAAATGTCATTTTTATCCCCTTTAAAATCATATGAGAATATATCTTTTAATGTAGTTTGAATGAATATATTTTTGGCCTTGGAAATGAAAATAGACCAAAAAAAAAAAACCTTAAGTGCAAAAAAAAGACACAAAATGTGTGACAGGATCTAAAAACTAGCTGGTGATAAAATATATGTATTTTTCCTGTAGGAAAAAAATAGAATATAGAATACACTCTCCTGAGCTAATACCATGGATTCTTGAATACAGATATTTTGAATCAGATGTAATCTTAGGCAGGCACTGTCAAATATTGTATCAGGAAACAGAATGGAAAGTCAGTCACCCCAATGACAATATTTCCCCTGTCTTTGAGTTCATCAGACTGACCCCAAACTGTCAGGTAAGATCGAGAAGATTTCTGTGCCCAAGTGTTCAGAAAAGGTTGTTCAGTCAGAACTAAAAAAATGTTCTTCCTGGCAATGATATTTTAATTTACTCAAGTTCATTGAACATCTGTTGCTTCTTCAGTTTCTTGATGGGTTGTTCAGGGGTTTAAAAAAATACACGATCTCAGGTCCTATAATGAAGAAACTCACAGCCACAATAACAAGGCTCTTCCACAATATGCTATCCTTTACATATTTCAACCCATGGATAAAAAGAATGAGTCGAAGGAAGGACCATTAGATCTTACTAAGCTGCAATTCCCAAGAGATTCCTTTCTTTATCAGCTATCAGTTCTCATGTGCTGCCCCTTACAGCTGACCTTGGACCTTTGATAGCAGATTGCATCACACAGCAGTCTGAGTCATTTAGTCCCTCTTTCTCCTGCTCCAGGCTTTCTCCCTTCCCCTCCCTTCCTCCTCCCTAAATCCTGAGTGGCCTTTTCTTTCTTTGGGTTCTATCAGTGTCTTGTGGTCTTTATTAGCAGAGCCTATGTCATATGGTAGTGTCCTTAATGGTTTGCTTTTATAGCTTAGAGACTAGACTGTGAGTGGTAGGAGAGCAGAGGTGGTGTCTGGTGTCTGTCTCTTCAGCATTTGAAACTGACTAAATTAGAGGAAGTGCTCAATTAATGTTTGTTGAATAGATGGTGTCAATAGTGGAAATGATGTCAACTGAGGGACGTTGAATCCTCTCAGTAGAAAAGGCTTAAAGAATTCAATATTTTTTAAAGATTTTATTTATATGTATTTTTAGAGAGAGGGGGAAGGGAGGGAGAGAAATATCGATGTGAGAGAGAAACATCAATCAGTTGCCTCCTGTACACACCCTGCCCGGGGGGCCTAATCTGCAACCCAGCATATGCCCTGACTGAGAATCAAACCCGTGACCTTTTGCTTTATGGGACAATGTCCAACTTACTGGGCCACCCCAGCCAGGGAAGAATTCAATATTTTTAATTGACCATCTCTCTTCACAACTTGAGCCCTGTAGTTTAAAACTTCCAGGCCATGGGCAAATAATTTCATTAGAGTTGATACAAATGGGAAGCAAATTATTGTATATTCAACCAGTGTAGCCAGATGACTTACTCAGATTTCATTCATATATCAGAGTATTTATGCCAAAAGTAGTTATGGGAGAATGGCCCAATTTATGAATATGTTGTGCAAGCAGTAACCACTCAAGCAAAACAGTGGAACAATCATATATTAATTTTAATCACATGTCAGTAAGTGTTACATCAAATTTAAAGTACTGATTCTTAAGATGAAAAAATATGAGACTATATAGCAATCTTGAAATTTTGTTTTTTGGTTTAGTATTGAAATAAGCACATACTTGTATTTCTATATACAATAAAATATCTTATTTATAGGTTAAGAAACATTTTTAAAATCAAATCTGCTCCATGACTCTGTGCCTCTGATTAAATGCTAAGATGATTCAGAGTAAAACTCAACAACAACAACAAATCAGCATTTGTCTCTGTGAGCACATAGAAGTTTACATAATGATAGACCATAGATCTCAAAAGTGATGGTGTCACAAACCTTGACTAAATGGGTATATTTATTTTAAAAATTAGGATTTGTGGAAAGCATTTTGGCTAAAATAGAGAAAATATTCAAGTGAGTTGTAGTTAAATCTTTAATATAGCTTATTTTTTAAAGTTTCAAGATTATTTTTACTCTTTACTAGTTGGTAGAACTCTCTCAATTTTAGTTCCAGCTTTGCTACCAGTTATATGTTCAAACTTGTCAAGTGATAGTTACTTATTTTTGGATTTCAATCTCCTTATGTAGAGAATTAAAAGTCTGGCAAAATGAATCCAAAGATCCCTTTCACCTATAACATTTTACTATCTTCTTTTATTCTCAGAAATATTGAAGTGTAATGGAATGAAATGAGGTTCAACCAAGTATTCTTGCTCTTTAAGTTTCACTTTGCCCCCTCTTCGTAAACAGCAAAGATAGCTTGATTGCTCTCTTTCCTCCACTGCCCAAGTCTAGTCTCTTCCTTTCCTGATCTCTCTGCACCCTTCCTCACCCTCACTTTCATCTTAAGTGATGAGGGGAACAGAATACATGACCCCAATATATGCCGCTTTGGCATATGAATCAATTTGAGCTGAAGGCAATCAAGACTCTCAACAGATTTAAATTTTTTTTTAACCTCTCCCTTAAGTACCTAAAAGAATTTAGTTAAGGGGAGTGAACCAGAAAGAGAGAAACAGCGGATGTATATTTTTATTTGATTGACTTATCTCTGTGTCAGGACAAACATCTAATTACCAAATATCTGCTCTTTTTATTGTCCTCTGAATTGCCCTCCTCCCCTTTGAACATCTAGGCCCTGTGCCATTCCTTAGCTCAGGATGGCATGTAAGCCTCAATTGCCCTATGGATCCTTGAGTCCCCTATCTATGGGGCCCCCATATACATAATTTAATTTGTTTTTCTCCTGTTAGTCTGTCTTATGCCAATGTAATCATTAGAACCACCAAAAGAACTATAGGGCTAAGAAAGAATCATTGCCTCCCCTATGGTTGGGAAGAGAAGTCTCCACTCCACAGGATGCAGATGAGAAGAACATCCACTGAGACTCAGGTTTTAGTTGATTGGAGTACCACAAAAAAGTAATTGGAATGGTGTTTTGTAATAGAATTGGGTTCTTGAGGGCACAACTTAGAGAACTGAGAGAAGGTAAAAATAAAAGGTGGATCTAGTTGTGGGTTTGATGAGAAACGTAATGTCTAACTGAGACAATAAGTGATTTAATGAGTGTACATTTTAGGAGACAGCTGAAGAGAACAGAACTGAATGACATAAATATAAATACTATTTTAGTGTGATTGAAAAGAACAGAGTTTAGAAACTAGGCAAACCCTAGCTGGATACCGTTTTATAACTATAAAACACAGGCTAGTCATTCAAGTTTATGAGACACAGTTTTCTTCTCTGTGAAATTTCATTAATTTTAATTGGTTAGGGGAACTCAATCATATTATACACATGAACACTTAACACAGTGCCTATCATATTTTAAATTATTACAAATTTTCTGAAAGCAAATCTTGTTACAGTTGTCATCATGATAGTCAGACCAGTGCTTGCAATTTTTCTCGCTGTGAAAGGAGAAGCTTAGGGTACATTATCATTTTTAGAAATAAAATTTGATGATTTCCAATTCAGAGTGGCTCAATGCCCCTTTCAATAGTCCTTCTGCCAGATATCCCACCTGTTTTCATATTATTTCTCAGTTTGGACCTCATTCTACTACATATGTAGAGGAATTTGACTGCTCCGGGAGGAGAGGTGGATCATTTGATCATTCATTTGCTCAGTAGGTATTTATTGAGTGCCTATTATGCCCTAAGTATCCTCTTATGTATGAAGACACAATAGTAACTGGAACAATTTCTTTGGGCTCATGAAACTTAGAATCTAAAGTAGAAGAAAGACAAACAAATCATCATATATGTTAAATTGATTTTGTGATTTCTGTAAAGGGAAGATACACAATATTTGGAGACTCTGTAAGAGTTGGTATCATATTAAAGAAGTCAGGGACAGACTCCTGCAGCCTGAGGATGGAATGCTTGAGCTGTGATTTGAGTTTTCTAGGTAAAGACAAAAGGGAGTTTTAGTAGCAGAGAGCTGTATGTGATAACTCTCTTTCTGGGCCAGGACCAGTAAAGTATTCTAGGTCCTTAAGAGAAAAGTAAAAGAAATAAATAAATACATTTAAATTTGTTGATTCTTGATTGTCTTCAGCTCAAAATGATTCATATGCCAAAGTGACATATGTTGGGGTCCGGTATTCTGCTCCCCTCAACATCTAGGGAAGGAGCATGGGATTATGCCCAATTGACAAGCAAGGTGTCCGAAATTTAGAGAGTAATGAGTTAAAAGACAAGGTGGGTCAAGGAGAAGATATTGGAATAAAATCCACTTTATCCTAAGAGCATTAAAAAGCATTTTAATCAGTGATGGAAGATTATAATTACTGGCTTCATTGTGCAGAATTGAATGAAGTGGGACATAGGCAGGTAAAAACAAGCCACTCTGAAGGCTACTTAATTGTAGAGATAGCAACTGATGGATGAGTGGTTAAGATGGAAATGGGTATGGTACCAATCATGGGAATTAGACATAGGGACTGCTTTGGGAAATCCAGGAAGAGTCGTTAAAGAGGTAACTGCATCTACAAATATGGACTTCAGAAAGCAGGACTGGGGTGGTGATAAAAATATATGAGTTATCCCTGTGTAGTTGGTAATGCTACTGGACAAACACCAGCCTGGAACTGTTCTGCCTCAGTGCGGCCTGTAGTGTGTGGGTTCTTGACTTGGTGTAGGAAAAATTTCATATTGCATGTCCAGGTGATTTTCAGAGTACATTTTTTAAGCTGGGGACAGTGACACAAAGGAAGGACTTAGGGTAGAAGAAGTATCAGGAGAGTAACAAGAGAGAGTCTGGACTGCGCTCTGCTTAGGCACCTAAGAAATGTTGTAGGGAAGGAGTGAGGCAAGGTGGGGCTGCTATTAGTTCTCTGGGAAGTCAAAGAAAAGGGGGCCTTGGGGACAGAATCAGGGGGTAAGCCCAGGTTAAGCCCCCTCTGGTCCTCTGGCTACAAGTCTCCTGGGAACGCTTAAGAGTTTAGGAGGAAATAAAATGTTTATGTCTGGGAAGGGGCAGGGGCCCTGCTCTAGAGCCTTTGAGTCTTTGTCCTGAGGGTTTTTTGTCTTTCCTATGCAGATGAAATCTTAGTGGGGGGCAGTCACCATAATATTCATTAACATTCCAGATGCATTTTTAATATGATAATGGGTGAAAACAAGCATACATGGTGGGTTTGAGATCATTTTTTGTCTGTTAATATTGTTTTACTTTTATCTTGGGCCTGTCTTTTAATGGGGTTTTTGTTCTTTGTTCCCCTGACTTCATCTATCTTTGGGTTTAGCTGGCACAAATGTCATTGATTGGGTCTCTGTTCTCTGTTTCCCAGACCAGGGAGATTTAAGCTGTGTATTCTCTGGTTAGGGAGGAGAGGCATAAACCATTTGCTCTGAAGTACCCTTAGTTAAGGGAGATAAGGTCTTGCAATTCACCAGCTGCCTGTAAGTTGCTCAAATTGTTTGACCTTGTATAATTCTCTTGTCTCAGTTTCCCTACTCCACTTGTCCAGGAATTTTCCTAACTTCTTACTTTTTTGTCACAGTAATTGAAGTCATATGTATGAACAAAAATGAATAATGAGGAGTCCAGAGTAAGAAAAGGTGAGATTGACTAAGAGACAAAGAATGATCAAAGAGATAGGAAGAAAACAAAAAGAGTATTTATGAACTTTCCTGTCAATGTCAAATAGCCATTTCAATACCTTCCCTAATTAAATTTGACCTAATTACTAAGAAACCAGTTAAGACAGAAATAGCAAGTTCACTATAGAAAGTTCGTATGTAAACAAGTTATTGGTTGCAATAGTGTAATGGGGTGGCCATGAGGAGGTGCCACGTGGTTTTGGATTAAGAACTGGAGATCGTGGCCATGACACAGCTGATGGTGCTGGGAACTGTGGGGAAATCTAGCCAGCTGAGCACAGATTACTGGGAGGAACCGAAGTCCAGCTGAGCTACGGACTTCTATTCTTTCCCTAAGTTGCGGTGCCCCTGACTGGCCTGTTTTGGCAAGGTAAGGTAAGGACTGTGTGTTTGCTTGTGGGTGTTTTAAAAGGACTTTGGGATTTTAACAGTGACATTCTGCCATCACTCCAAAGCTGTATAACTTTTGAATAAATAGTTCCTTTCCTCTTTACCAGACTCTGGCATTGAGAGCCACAATGCCTAA
>VMDR010025299.1:0-14560 GCA_007922815.1 Macrotus californicus | reverse complement strand
TGTCTTTAAAGATACACCCAGACGAAACATATCTTGCATTGCAACCAAGAAGTGAGATTAAAGAATATGGGCTTTGACGCCTCAAGTCCTTCTTTTAACTAAATATTGGCTAGTTCTCCAAGATACTGGCCTCATTATTAAAAATATGTGAGTGGCCCTTCTGAGTAGATTACAGAAGACTGAAATGTATCTTCTTCCTACTCATTATTTCTCTAGATAACACAGGGAAACTAAGAAATACTAGTTATTTCTATTATATTAAGAACACAGTAGTGCTGATAAGGTGCACACTACTGAACCTTTTCATCTCTGGGATGTATGCTTTCTAAGTCATGGAGGGTTGGAAGAAATGAGGCTCTTTGCATGGATTCTCGCATGGAAAGGTAAAGGTCCCCAGTACAGACAGTGTCTTCACAGTGACTTCACTCAGTGACTTCACTGACCGCTGGTCTAGAGAGGGTTAAAGTTCATGAGGATGAAGAACTGGTGACGGGGGTCTGTGAGAATGGTTGAGTTTAAAAATTATTGATAAAGGTCAAAGTTATATGTTATTGATTTTTTTGTTGTCATAAAATTTGTATATGTAAAAAAATAAGATTTACCATCTTAACCATTTATAAGCATACAATTCAGTGGCAACAATGCTGTATAACCACCCACACTACGAACTTCCACAGCGTCTTTAAAATCATTCCAAACAGAAACCGTGCTCGTTAAGCAATAACCCCACATTTCCTTCTCCCTCCAGCTACTGGGAACCCTCAATTCTACTTTCTGTCCCCATGAACTTGCCTTTGCTAAGTGCCTTACATAAATGGAATCTCACATATTCAGCCTTTTGTGTCTAACTTATTTCACTTAGCATAACATTTTCAAGGTTCATCCACACTGTAGCATGTAGTACTTCATTTCTTTTTATGGCCAAATAACGTTCCATTGTACGGATATGCCACGTTTGTTTACTCATTCATCTGACCTTTGGGTTGATTCTACATTTTGGCTATTGTAAATAATGCCACAATGTGTAATTGTGTATACTTTTTTTTTTACAGATATATGTTTTCCATATTTTGGGTATATACCTAGGAAAGGAATTGCTGGGTGACAGAATAACCCTATATTTAACATTTGGGGAACTGCCAGATCGCTTCCAAAAAGGTTACATCATTTTATCTTCTCATCAGAATCGCATGAGGATTCCAATTTCTCTGCATCCTCATTAACACTTGTTATTATCTATTCTGTTCTTCTTGTATTCTAGTCCTTCCTTCCTACTGGATATGAAGCGAAATCTACTGCAGATTTGATCTGCATTTCCCCGATGTCTGATAAAGTTGAGCATCTTTTCATGTGCTTACTGGCCATTTGTTTACCTTCTTTATAATAACTGTTCAATGCTTTTGTCTGCTGATTCTAAACTCCATGTCAGTTTTGGGTTGGTTTTGATCAACTCATTCTTTAAGAAATATATTTTCTTGCTTCTTTGCATGTCTGATGATGTTTAGTTGCCAGACATTGTGAATTTTATTTCCTGGGTTCTGGATATTTTTACATTAGTATAAAATATTCTTAAGTCTTGTTCTGGGACACAGTTACTTGAAAATTGTTTGATCCATTTGGGTCTTTTTCTACTTTAAAAAATTTGTATGTAATTTTGAGATAACATGCACTATATTAGTTTTAGCTGCACAAGATGATTTGATATTTGTATACACTGCAAAATAAGCATCACAATAAGGATACCTAACATCCATCACCACACATAGTTAAAAATATTTTTCTTCTGATGAGAGCTTTTAATATTTACCATCTTAGCAACTTAGAAATATATAGTACAGTATTATTAACTATAGTCACCAAGCCATGCATTACATCGTTAGGTCTTTTGACCACCTTCACGCGTTTTGGCCACTCCCTCACCTCTAGCAACTACCGATCTGTCATCTGTACCATGAGTTTGTCTTTTTAAAAAAGATTCATTTATCAGTGAGATCATATAAAATTTGTTTTGCTCAGATTTATTTCACCTAGCATAATGCCTTCAAAGTCCATCATCTATGTTGTTGCAAATGGCAAGATTTCATTCCCTTTTATGGCCAAATAATACTCCATTGTATATATAATTGTGACACACACACACACACACACACACACACACACAAGACGAGGGCTGTCCAAAAAAAGTGCAGCCATTGTTAATATGAGAAGAGTTGCACGAGTGACATGGATGTCACCTGGCGGCCAAGGAGAGTGGACTGGAATGCGCATGTGTGAACAATGACGACTTCACTGTACTAGTCAGTGGGGGTGGTAGACACCCTTGAGTGAGCAGGTGTAGTGTGCGGCCATCACATTCAAAATGATTGAGCAAGTAGAGCAATGAATGTGGATTAAATTTTGTGTGAAGCTTGAACATTCCTCCATGGAAACTATTCAGATGATTCAGAAGGCGGCAGCTGTGGGCAAATGGTGATTGGCGGCTTTATCACGACAACGCACCCACTCATGCAGCACGTTTCATGCAGATTTTTTTTACGAAACATCAAATCACCCAGGTAACTCAGCCCCACTAAAGCCCAGATTTGGTACCCTGTAACTTCTGGCTTTTCCCCAAACTAAAATCACCTTTGAAAGGAAAGAGATTTCAGACCATCGATGAGATTCAGGAAAATACGACAGGGCAGCTGATGGTGACTGGGAGAACTGTGTGAGGTCTCAAGGTGCGTACTTTGAAGGGGACTGAAGTGTCACTGTCCCATGCACAATGTTTCTTGTATTTTGTATTTTTTTCAATAAGTGTCTCTTTTTCATATTACATGGCTGGATACATTCCAGACAGACCTCGTTTATTAAATATACACATAACAATTTCTTTATTAACTCATCCATCCATGGACACTTAGGTTGCTTCCGTGTCTTGGCTATTGTAAATAACACAGCAATGAACATGGGGGCGGGTGTATATATCTTTTCAATTTAGCGCTTTTGTTTCCTTCAGATAAATGCCCAGAAGTGAAACTGCTGGACTGTTTGGGGTTCTATTTTTAATTTTTTGAGTAACCTGCATACTGCTTTCCATAGTGCCTGTACCAATTCACATTGTACTTTTCTCCACATCCTCCCCAACACTTGTTATTTCTTATTTTTTTGATATTAGCCATTTTAACAGATGTGAGGTGGGATCTCACTGTGGTTTTAAATTGCATTGCCCTGATGATTACTGATGTTCAGCACCTTTTCATGCACCTGGGTCTTGCTTGTAAAATTTTTTTGTGTGGGATTAGAGCAGAGCTCAGTCTATGGTTAATTATTCTCCACATCTGATGCTGGACCTTTCTGACTACTCTACCCCATGAATCCAGAGGTGTTTCTAGTCTGGCTGATGGGAACAGGCATTATTTCCAGTTCCATGTGAGCTCTGGGTACTGCTACTGCTAAACCTTTCAGGTGATTTTTGCCAGCCGCAGGTAGTTTTCCTACATGCATTCGTTGATCAGTACTCAGCTTAATACTTGACGGGGACTGTCTTCAGTTCTCTCTTTGTAGCTCTCTACTGTCAAATACTCTGTCATGACAATTCTAACCACCTTGGCTTCTCCGGACTCTCAGCTCCATTTGCTCAGCCTGGCAATCTGGCTGGGCTTGCTGGCATTGTCCCTCCCTGCACCAGGGCCCCGGGAACTCTTCTTAAGGCAGCAGGCTGGCTGCTCGTACAGCTCACCTTGTTTCCTGTCTCTCAGAGAGCCCTGTCCATCCTTGAGTGTTATTCAGTACCTTGCAAAACACTGTTTATATTATTTGTCTGTATTTTGATTGTTTCAAGAAGGAGGATAAATCTTGCTCTCCAAATTGGCCAGAAGTGAAGGAGAACTGATTTTTCTGCTGGGTATGGGTCACACATTCCCACTTCTGATGAGTCATATTTGGTGGGATACTAGAAATCGTGGATTTTACATTGTTCAGTGCTGGATTTGTCATATTTTTTCAATGAATGTTGGGACCTTTTTCCAGTGTCCTCTTGTCCTGGGCCTCCTCGAACCCTGATGTCAGTCTCCTCTCAGCAAGATTCCCAGGCTCTGTTTGGGTTCTTCTGGCTTCACTGCAGCTCAGAGACTGCGTCCAGGCAGACAGCCGGAGAGAAGGCAGCACTCATCTCCCTTGCTACCTTTCTCTTAGGGGTCAAGTCCTGTGCTGCCCACCCTGTCTCAGAAGAGTCATCCAGTTTTCGAGCTGTTACAGCAGAAGGATAATTCTGCATCTTTTCATTCCCTTATGACCACGAGTGGGAATTTCAATTTATTTTCAAATCTGCCGGATCATTTTGATTAGTATGCTAGTGCTTGTACATTTTTATAAGTATCTTCGATCCATAGCTGGGAACCCACGTATGTGGAGGGGTGACTTAAGTTATATGCAGATTTTTGACTGTGCTTGGGTCGGCACCCCTAACCCCCACATTGTTCAAGGGACAACTGTAATTCTTTTCATGTTATACACCCTTAACATTTCATACATCCTTAATCTATAATGTACTATCTAAAGTCCTGGGTGTCTGAATCTGTTGTTTGTTTCTCGTCATTCTCACTCACGGTCATTTCTTTCCTTGAGTGGCTGGAGACTTTTTAAAAAAATGAGCACATATTTAGTTGCTCTTAATTTGCAAAAACCTGAGCACCTACATTTAAAGAAATGTTTCCCTTCAAAGATTGTTACCATTTAACAGTGAGGAGCCAGGGTATGCTGCTCACCTACAACTTCTCAAGCCCCTTTCACGGTCCTCTCCTCAATCAAGGATTCTTCAGTTCACCTACTGTCTCTTCCCTTCCTTAACAATGTTGTCAACATATGCCCTCAGGTACAGCCCTGACTTTCAGGCGTGCTTACTGCTCACCACTCCAGTTTCAGCTGTCTTTTGTTTTGGCCCTGGATGGCTCCTTATTTTCCTGGCAAATACAGCAGGAAGGCCCCTTGCTGTGTCTAGTGCACCATGCCGTCAGAAGTAGAAACCGGATTTCCTATCTCATCTCTTGTTGGTGCCCTAATCACCCAAACTTGGAGATGTCACTGGCCCTGGGGCTTCAATTACAACCTCTATTTGCATGACCTTTAAATCTATACTTCTAGATTTAACACTTCCCCCATGTGAGAATCCCACATTCCCAACTGCTTACTGGACATGTCCATCTGGACACGTCTGATTCGGACTCAGTATATCCAAATCAAAATACAACATCTCTATCTTCTGTCTCCACAAGTCCGAGAACTGTTCCCAGTCACAAACGCCAAGCATTTCAAGTTGGAGGACACTCTCAGAGCTCATTTTACAACTGGGGAAAATGAGGACCAAGGATATTAACTAATTGTTTGCTCGTCAGTTCCAAATAATTTCTCTAAAATATCACTTTCTCTATGTTTCTTCCCATTCAAACACCTTCAGTGGCTTCCCTTTTGGCCGAACCTTAAGACACTTGCAGACTGCATGGCCAGAGCACCCTCCCTTTTACAACAGTCCCTTCCCCACCACCCACACATAAAAGCAAAACAAAACTTCAGAGATTTCCCAACAGTCACAAGATTGTGGCCTGGCATGGAAGGGCTATCAAAATCTAGTTTTATAGCCCATTATTCCCACACATGAAGCCCCTGCTACAGGCAAGTCTAACCCTTCAAATCTTACTCTTGTACATGTCACTCAGCCTAGAAGACTCATGTCTTTACCCAATTCTACTGAAATTCTACCTCTCTACCAAAAATACAGCCTAAAAATCAGTGCTTTTGCTCAGGTCACCAAACTGAAATTAATTTATCCAACTGAAATTTTTTTTGGCATTTCTGATCTGTAAAGTCATAGGGCATTTATTAAATTCTGCTTTGAACTATGACATGTTTTTTCTTTCTATTTTATGTTCTTTCAAAATTTCTCCTGGCAGAAAGCAGCTGTTCTGTGTTCTCCACCACACTCATCACAGTGCTTGGCACTTGGACGCTCAGTGAAATTGGCCGAAAGTAAACTCAAGAGTTCCTTACCTTGGTGATGTCCGTGTGATCTTTGAGCCCATTGGTCATGCACCAGTATCGCCACACATTCAGGGCATAGCGCGTGGCCTTGGTAGTATTTGGGCTTACTGCACTGGTACACAGATCATTCAAGTCATCATTAATATTAAATACAGGAAATTTGTTGAGCTTAGTAGAATAGGCTAGAAACAGAAAAAATAAAAGGCATTAACATAACTTGCCATTCCTTTCTTTAGAGAATTACATCTTGAGCTCATGTTAAATAACAGAAAGCTCCTAAGAGATAGCACTTATAAAAAATGAAATTTCTATCAAGTATACATATATTTGAATAAATAGAAAGCAATATTTCTAGCGTGAAATCACTGCAGTAACCTTGCATTTAATCACAACAATTTGCCATGTACGCTCACAGATGCACTCATGCAGACATTCCAATGACAAAAGGGGGGAAACAAATGCAGAGAAACAAAGGATGTTCTATCTAAAAGTTCCACTGGAAAAAACAGCATTTCTATTAACAACAACAACAAAAAGATAGAAGGGAAGACACGTTACACATCCTTTCTCCTTTCCCTAAGCACATGAAGAGCTGTTATTTCTCTGTAATATATAGTCTCAGATGCCTTAACGTGCCATCCTGGGCAGCCTTGAACTAAACAGTGTTAGCATATTTCTTTAATTCTTTTCAAAAATTAATGAAGAGAAAGACATTTGAACTCTGACTCCACAACTCATCAGCTTAGAATGCTAGGGCGAGGCAGAGACGTACTAGGGGAAAGAAGGGGGTGGGTACTCCAGAGACACTCACTTGTCTCAGAAAAAGGCAACAGGTTTTAAACTGCAATTGCCGAATCACGTCAGGTTAAAACTGGTTTTCCTCAATGCATCCACTTTGTTGGTGGCCAAAAACATAATCAAGTCCATTACCTTTAGCAGGCCCTTCCTCATACTCTGACCTACTAAAACTAGGCTTGTTCATATTGTGATCCTCGGCTAAAAAAAAAATCAAGGTAGACCACCTAAAGTAAAAATGATGCCAATTTGTATTTTATATCTAGTGGTTCTGACCTTCTCTAGAATGTTTCTATGTTCAAAACAAGGAATTAAAAAGCTGAGAAATAGCAAAATGAAAAGATAATTCAATTACCAAGGTGACCCGCAAACCCACTTCACTTTACCTAACTCGGCTCACCTTTCACTGCTCCCACGAAGGAACCCAAACCACCAGCCTCCTACTGTCCCCAGCACCTGGCTACACCCAGGATGCCCGCACCACACCTTCCTCACACTTAGCCTGAGAAGTCTCCCCATGGTCTTTGTATCAATCAAAAGTGTCTTTTTTCAATTCCAATTCAAAGCTCACTTGTACACAATTTTCCCCACTCTGCTCAACTCCCTTATTCTTTACTTCAGTATGTCTCACATTTATCTTCTTCTGTAGAATTGTGACCTAATTGTGTTAGGAAGATCTCAGTTGGTTTGCACACTCCTTAAGACTCTGCCTTCACCCTATAAGTCCGCTGTTAATTGTTGAACATACAACTTGCTTTAACAAATGCTTATAGCGAGAGGAATAAACATTGCTAGCAAAGCTTTCTGAAGCACGTGAGTCATGCAGGCATGTTTCTCGCACCACCCTCTAAGCTGAGATAACATGTTACTTCTGAGACTTGCTTGATATTAATGAAAGGCTTCTAGCATAAAATGTATTATTATGACACCCACCACTAACTAAATGCTTACTGTATACCACAGGTGTCAAACTCATTTTCACCAGGGGCCACATCAGGCTCACAGTTGCCTTCAAAGGGCTGAATGTGATTTTAGGATGTAGAAATGTAACTGCTCCTTAACAGTTAAGCGAGAGCTCGGCACTGCCGCCAGGTAGAAACAACGTGCCGGGCCAGATAAATCAAGGTGGAGGGCTGGATTCGGCCCGCAGGCCTTGTGTTTGCCACCTGTGCTGTATACCAAGAGTTATATAAATTATCTGTAAGCTCTAAGCAACCCTACTGTTGTAGCAATTTTATAAATAAGGAAACAAAACCTCCAACAGATTGTAACTTCACACATCATTCACCCAATATTTACTGAGGTACAGTGCCAGGCACTGTGTTGTCCCAAGTCATGGAGTTAGCGAGTGTGAGAGTTGGCCAAGTGCAAGTGTCAGGATTTGGACTTGGGTGCCACTGATTCTATGCTCTGGACACTGCAGCGAAAGAATCAGGTACTTACTACAGAGATCAAGTTCTCAGTAAAGGATGCAATTTAAATACTGGCCACTTATAAAAAGTATATGCTGGCTCCCAAAATGTACTCAGATTAACCTTCAGTGAGGAAAATGAAGTCTGATCTATTTACACAAACACTATAGTTTCAATAGTTTTTTAAATACAACAAAAACAGGATTTATTTGCAACACAGCTCAGTCCCCATCACTTCATTACAGCGTAAGCACAGAAGAGTCACACTGCAAGATTGGATGATTAGGTTTAATTCTTAGGTTAAGTGGTGTGGCCTTAAATGATTTCATTTTAATCACAGGACAGAGGGACAGAGACTGTACACTGAAAATGGAACCTGTATGTCCACAAAGTTCTGCCAGTTGCCCCAGTAACACACTGCACTGGGAAGGGATCCAGTTCAGCATCATGTACTGTGTTATGTCCTGCTCCTCGGTCTTTCACAGATTTTTCTCACCTGCTCTGACACCTGGCTGTGATGTGCCTCTCATATACACACAGATGTCCTCCTTAGCCACTCACAGCATGGCACCCTGCACTGCGCCGTCCTCCAAATATGGACACCTGTCTCACTCTACTCTAACTCTGACATCCCATGCCGGAAGCCCGCCTAAATGGAATCCTTCATCACCCCTCTTAGGATGACACCTCACACCAGGCCACCCCCATGCGTGGAAGCCCTACCCACTTCAGTAAGGCTCTGACTTCTCACATAGGGTTCTCCCCATTTTCCCCACTGTGGTGTGGCTGCCCTACTTACCCTGCTCAGGCGATCACACCACATACCTGGCTACCCCTCCACAGGATGCTTTTCTCTCCCAATTCAAGCTGTTACCACTTTGCCAGATTGCCCTCTTCCTGAAATATATTTCCTGCCCCAGTCACTTGCCTACAACCCTCCCTGGGCAGTTCTCCCATGTACATGCCCTCTTGACGCTTTGCAGGCTTCATGCCTGACCATCACAGCTTCTTCAACGCACACACACTCCAGTGCCAACCTCTACTTTGCTCTCCCCACCAAGAACTTTCAAACTAAAGAATTCAGGAGAAAAAGAGAAGGGGAAGAAGAGAAAGAAGGAAGAGGATTCTAGATTCCCATTTTGTTAATAGATAAGTAATCATATACTTCTAAATAAACCCTTCATGAAAGGAAAAAAAAATCAATGGGGCTTAGTAAATAATTCAAACTGAATGATAACACAACTTATCAAAGTTATGGGATAAAGTTATTGTACTGTCTTTAGGAAAAATGATTGTACTAAATTCAGAGATTAGAAAAGGTTGCACATCAACTGTATGAGGACATCAAAAAGGAGAAAAACAAATATACCCAAAAAAGTAAAATGAAGGAAACAATACACATAAGAACAGAAATCAATGAAAAGTTTGCGATAAAAAAAATAGTAATGCCAAGAAATGGAGTTGAAAGACTATTAAAATTAATAAACACATAAGAAAAAAAGGAAAAGCACAATTTTTACAGCAGGAATGAAAAGGGAGATATCACTACAGAACCTACAGATATATTAAAAAGACAGTAAACATATTATGAACTTGATGCCCATAAATTTGAAATTTTGGATAAAATGGACACATATCTAGAAAAGCCACAACTTATCAAAACTGATCAAGAAACAGGAAATTTAAATAGTCCCACACCCATTAAAGAAATTCAACCTATAATTTAAAATATCACGCACACACGTGCAGACGCACACACACACACATGAACTCTTCAGGTTGTAATAGATTTCACAAATAAATGTGTACAATTTAAGAAACAAATAATGCCAAACCTAAAAACTCTGGTAGTGAATAGAAAAAAAAAAAACACTATTTAATGTCTTTTATAGGGCAGCATAAGTCTTCTACAAAATATGACAAGAAAAACGCAATGCAAGAAAACTGCAAGCCAACACAGCTCCTAAACACGGATAAAAAAATCCTTAACACAAGCATGAGCAAACTGAACGCCTACCTCACACTATAAACAACAACAAAACTCCAAATGTATCATGACCTATATGTGAATGGTAGTAACAATAAAGTTCCTAGAAGAAAACACAAGAGACCATTTTCGGGACCATGGGGTAACCACGTATTTTCAAACAGGACATCAATATTACTAGCCCCAAAGCGCAAGATCAATAAATTGGATTTCATTAAAATTAAAAAGACGCTGATCAAAATGTACCACTGAGGGGGTGAAAAGGCAAGCAAAATAGTACAAGATATTTGACAAATATATCTGACAAATCAATTGGAAAAAAGACAGTCCAATTAAAAATGGATAAACTTGAATGGGCACTGCATACGATAAGAAATTATTGTTAACACTTCAGGAAATAGAAATTGAAACACACTCACAAAAATGTCTAAAATTAAAAACAACATCTAAGAGCATCGAGCACAGGTGAGACATGAGTCAACAGAACTGTCTTACTCATCTGGCAGGAATGTTAGTTCACAACCACTCTGGAAGCTAACTGGTGGAATCTACGGAAGTTGAACATACACATACTCTATGATCCAGCGGTCCTATACCTGACAGAGAACCAACAATAGGTTATGTTACACATAGCAGCTATTTTAGTCACTTGAAATCTTAGGAAAGATTATAAATAAATTTCAAACAAAAGAGGACATTTTGTGATTTGCAGGCTAAATATTACTCAACTTGAATTCTAATATTCTTCCCCTATCAGGGAAATAAAATCTGTCACATTTTGATTATGGAACTTGTTTCTTAAAGTATTACAAAAACATTATACATTGTTACAACTACTTATAAAGTAATTTTAATAGCATTTAAAATACTATCATACAAAGCATAGCCATTGCCATTTGCAATATTTAGCTTTCTGAGTAGACTTTGGTGGATCATTCACACCATCTAAAAGAACTGCATTGCATTTTTGTGAGAGAGGACATTGTATTTTCTGGTGTTTTAATATGCTTTTGTCTACTAAATAATTTGGGTGACACAACAGAGATGTCTGAAGTGAACTACTATAATCATTTTGAATAACCACTCCTATTCTGCTCAAAAGCATTGCCAAATGCGCTAGATGCCACAAAGAGCATATGAAGAATTCTATCTGACCAAAAAGATCTTTCCCCAAAATGAGGAAGTCTGGAAACGGACATCTACTTAGCTTGGTGTAACTCTGCACAGTTGGCCGAGAGAGCTCCACAGACAGAGAGAGAGAGAGAATGAATTTGAGTAGAGACTTTTGCCCCGAAACAGGGTTTTGAGGACTGCAGATGCAGGAAGCATGTGATTAGCTCAGTTGTAGATGCCCTCCTGAAGTGTCTTCCCTACCTCGTGGGCTGTTCCATGTACTCACATATAGAAATGCTTCTCTCTCCACTATTTTCCGCTCCTCAATAATTAGAAACACTTGACATGGAATGCTCTGCTCAATATGCATTGACTATGTGGGGCTAATGCATAGTGAAGAGGACAATTTTGTTTTTCATAACATGGTTGAAGTTGTTTTTGAACTGTTGTAGCTACAAAAGTCAGCCAGCATTACAGAAAACCATTTATTAAATGAAGACTAATCATACCCAAATACAGACAAGATACTGTGATCAAAGCATGCTCTCATTATAGAGACATTAGCTGATTTTATTGGATTGTATTTCTTATTTCCATAAGTTTAGGCTGTACCAACAAATGCTGAAAACAATAGAAAATTACACTATTACATTACAGGCAAACATTGCACACACAATGAATAAGCCACTGGGACACAAAACTAGAATTTTATTTAGAGCACAAGTACACAGACAAATATGAAGCAAAAACAGTGAGCTGATAAAGATGAAAACATTTTAGAGTAAAAGGTCAGTGAGCAGAAAAATAAAAATGAAACTGAGGGCATACACTTATTAACAGAAAGGTGTATTATATTACAAATATCAACTGGTAGAATATTAACCAAGAGTATCACAGTCACACATTTTAACATATTAACAGAAATTTCTCTTCATTTCAATTCACCTTTCTCCTCTTTCTTTCACAAATTATAACTGTAGCAGCTTAAGAAGAAAATTTTTAAATATTAGAGTGAATAGGCACACATGTGCTTTTTTTCATGTAATATCAGTTAAAAGCCTAGTGGCCAGAAAATATATCAAAAATGATCTATCAAATAGGGAAGAAAGTGAATGCATCTTCAAAGAATAGTTCAACTGTTCACAAAAGTTTTCTACGTATTGTGTGGTTATATTTCCAAACAGATGCCTGGTATTAAGTTATACTAAATTGGTATAATTTGTATTCCCAATGAATTTCCAAGTGGTAGACTAAAAGGAATCTTAAAATCATTCTTAAAATTTGTAAGAAAGTTGAAGACCTTATTTAAGTTGAATACAGCATTCATTCTTCTAAACCACCAAAGAAGTGAGTCATATAGTGATCCTGTTAAAAACAAAACACTTCCGGCCATCCTCTCACCAGGTTTCAGCCCAGAGGATTAGAGTTACATTTTCAGATTACAACAAAAAAGGTACAAGTTATTGCTCACCATGGGGCAAATCCAGGTCTAATGTTAGCAGTGAAAAAAAGCTTAAAGTCATGGTGGAAACATAACCCTATAAATTAGAAACCTAACAAATATATATGTATGACTTGATTCAAAAGTAGCCCTAGGTATAAAGATCTCAGGACAGACATATAAAATGTACAGAGGAAATAAAGGGGGTAAATAAAACTAAGAGAGGGTTCAAATAAATGTGCCCACTACTACCTAATAGGAACTGTTCATGTTAATCATCAGGATACAATGCCATAATCTTTGGTGTCCAAAATATAAAAGGAATTCTAAGAACAAAGGCCTTGCCTGAAAACCCCCAACGCAGGAATCAAGAAATACCTTAGTGTTACCCTGAAGGCCTCTGAACAAGGGCAGAACATCTTTAGAATAGCGTAATTGAACTTCCTTTCATTGCTTTACTACCTCCCTTGAAGGGCAATACTTAAAGCATATTCTGGAGAGAAGGCTCCCAGTTGAAATCTGCCTTTCTTTTTTCCTTTAAGTAAAGAAGCAGCAGGGGCCTTAAAGAATTATTTTTTATTTTCTTAGAGTTAAATCAGCAATTTCAGCACCAGTGTTTCCAAACACAGCACTGGCTGTTGCCACGTATCTGACAGTCACACAAAAAGCCTCTGTACAGTTCAGGAGATTATCCCTTTATTAAAGGAGCCTTACAGCCACAAACCCACTGAGCAGACAGAATGAAACACTGCACTGAAGAATGGGGTTTTGGCATGTTGGTGTAAAAAGGGTCCTAAGGAAGCAGCCTTCTTAACATTTTATGACAGTTTCTCTTCCATTTTAAGACTATAAATGTATAAAAAAGTATAACGATATTTCCCCCATGTTGACTTTTAACAAGTAGTATAATAGATTTAATCCACTGAAATTGTTTCTCTTTACTTTCAGACCTTGTATGAAATTGCTGAGGCAAAATGGAACTACCAGGAACCAGCTAAAGACAAATGGGCATGAAAAAATTCTGATGTGAGGCAGCAGAATATATTAAATAAGTCCGTACAAATGCTGAATATAAAAGTTAATGTTTGGGAATGCTGAGGTTTCTATGGTCACTTATAAATAAAATTTAAAAACTAAATATTCTCATTAAATGCAATTCGAACAGTAAGCTATGATAACCACCAAAAATAATGTGTGCACCTTATAGTCCTGTGTTACTACATTGTTCAACCAAAAAATATCCAGATCGCGGGAATTACGCTGCTCTCCGGTCATTCTGTTGGGTTTCTCTGTAACGTGCTCATGTAGCAGGGAAAGAAAAAGATGTAAGCTGGGTAGGGGAGCACTACAAAGTTCAGAACTCTTGCTTTCGCTTTTTGCAAACATTTCCCTTTCAAAGAGCTGGGGATAAAGAAGCGCTAACCTGGAATTACACACATGAAACAAGAGTTTGAAGTTGGCACCACTTGACTACTACATTTCCTTCTGCAGAGGCCGCTAAGTGCTGGCTGAAAATATTAAACCACTAAGTACACACCTTCACAGGTCACACAGAAAATCGACTGGCACAGCCCCTTAAGCACAGTTTTTCAGTTTAACTACAACAAGTGACAGCAGCAAGGAGCAACAATTCCACGTCAACACCACTGACACACATGTGAAAGAGCACCCTATTATGACATGCAAAATCTCAACAAGGACATCACTGAATATTACACAATGCATAGAAACTGTGATGGTTTTTGGCAAGGTTTTTTTTTTTGTAACAAATATTTTATAAAACAAAAGTTCTTT
>VMDR010025298.1:0-14566 GCA_007922815.1 Macrotus californicus | reverse complement strand
TTCAAATCCTGCCGCTAGAATTAGGCATGGGCAAAGGCAATAAAAATAAAATTAGGAACAGACACATGAGAAGAGGAAGGATTAATAAGCACAGAGTAAAGGGTAGGATATGTTTATTTATTGATGAGAAGATGTTAGTGCACAGGAAAAAAAATTGCCTGATTATAATGTGTGGTGGCAATAAGGAACTATTATCATGTATTTTTTCTGCCTAAAACTTTGCTTCTCTGATTATATTTTCCTGTATTAGTTCAATAAGCAGATGTTTATGTGGTGATATATATATATATATATATATATATATATATATATATATATCCATCCATTTGATCTTATTCCAATCTCACTGTAAAGGCTAATAGATGTAAATACAATTTGAGGGATTATATCAATTAGGGTCCAATCAGGAAAAGAGCTGTCCTAGTCTAATACAGCAATTCCCAACCGCAGGTGATTCTGTCACTCAGGGCACTCAGGTCTGGAGACATTTTTGGTTGTCAGCAGATGTGTTACTGTGGCCTTTAATGGGTAGAGGCAGAGATGTTACTAAACACCTTACAAGACACAGACAGCCTCTCACAGCAAATAATCACCGGTGTCAAAATATCAGTAGAAGTGAGGTTGAGAAATCCTGGTCTGGTACAAGAAATTGAATATGAGGGACTAGTTACAAAAATGTTGAGACAGTTATAAAGTCAAACAAGGGATAGTGACGCCGCCCAAAGATTGGCATCTATGGGAAGCAACTGCTACATCTAGGGCTTTAGGAACAAGGGAGTGCGGGACATTACTAGGGCCCAAGAGCCAAACCAAGGGCTGAGGCTGGTCAGGACAGATGCTGCTGGTTGGGAGTTGGAGGCAAGGAGGGAGAGACTGTCTAGTACCTGAAAGTTCAGGGAATCTGCAATGCCTGCTGGGGTCACCACAAGAAGCAGAGAGAAATGACAAGAAGTGCCCATGTTCCTCTCTTCCTTCCACCAACCAGTCTCCCATCATTGTTTCCCATTGGCCAAATCCAATAGGAAGCCGATAGCAAGGGATTTGGGGAAATATAAGGGACTTAAGAGGGATGGATCTAAAAGGAAAATTACTGGCACAAGAATGAACAGACATAAAATTTCTAATTTTATTATTCCAGCATCCATGGTATTCTCACACCCTTATGTTTTCTCTTTGGGAAATATATCAAAAGTAACAGGTATAGTAGAATTACAACATGCATACCAATGGATACCCCCCACCATCAATTCTCAGATGGAAATTAGGAAAAAAGAGAAAGCACTTGCCAAAGCAGAGATCATGAGGATAATCATTAAGAAAAAAAACCCAAAAACCTATTACCACGCATACTGAAATTAAATCCTGGGTTGATGATATTTCCGTCCTATCTTTCTTTGAAAATTGAGAAGGTAATACTATGTGCAGCTTTTCTTTGTTGCCTTTTTGTTGATGTCAAACATAAAGAATGTACACGTTCTAAGGAAATAAAGAAGAGTGGGAACAAAAAAAGAAACATGATGGAATGAACAAATATGATAAAACTCTTATCTCAAAACTGAAAATGACACCCATCTTTTCTCCAAATAAAAATTAGGTAGCTGAAATTGTGGAACTTTCTCTTCCATGGCAACTCTAGAGAAGGGGCAGATGGCATGAGACTGTGGACAGATGGACACATGGAGAGGCCACATTTATAGTTATTGTTAAAATTTTTACTTCCAGTGTCACCCAGCCCTCCTGCAGCGTTTGTTTTCAGATTGTCAATATTTTCTTGGTTCACCAGCATCACCTTGTATATGGATGCATAGCAACCTCCTGTGATGAATTTCTACTGCTGATTCACTATTTTAGGAAACCACTGTAGATGTTTGATTTAACCAACAGGATGGAAGCCAGCTTGATTAGAGCAACATATTGGTAGGTAAGCCAAGGTTAAGACTTTAAGTCTGTATGAATCATCATGTGGTGAACCGAGTCCCTGACCCTGAGCCCGGTCTAAAAATCTCGCAAAAGGCAATAGCAAGAGTAAAAATGGTTCACTCAGATGAACTTATCCCAGCTAAAAGTGTGCTGATTGTTACCGGCAGGCCAATGTTCATTCTTTAGAAGAATGCACATGGACAGCCGTGTGGTGATTGCTGCGGGGAGGGAGGTCTAAGGGGACTTAAATGGTAAGGGAAGAAATACAATCAAGATTAAATCAAAAACTAAAATAAAATAATGGCTGTTACTTAGACCTAAGTTACCTGGGGAATCCCTGGGTTTCATCAACAAACAGCGCATAGTTATTAACAGATGGAAAATAATCAGGAAATATTTACTAAGGAAACCAGTTCACTCCATGAAACCATTGAAACACATGCACTTAAGGTGTTAGCATGTCCAGATAGAAGTGACATGAATAGGTGATGATTAAAACAATACTCCCTTTTTTTTGCCTTTTTTTTTTATTTTTTTGGTTTTCCCAGGAAGCTCTTTGTTGGGAGCCTATGAGAACTCTGCTCTTCAGGACTTGGTACCTCAAAGAACAAACCCATAATGCAAAGTGTGTGTGGTGCTGAGCGGCATTTACAATGCAAGCTCATATACATCGGTTAACCACCCTTGTCTAGGCAGTAATTTCTAAACAAGGCCGTAAAATCTTGAACTACAGTAGAACCCATTCATGCCCTTCCTTTTTGACAAATCCATATCAACTTTAAAGACTTAGCCATAGACTGCCCTGCAGTTCCGTGGCCAGTATGAATTTATCTGTTAGTCTGTTTTAGAGCACGAGTATATGTCTTTCTGCACAGTTCCTATCTAGGGGCTAAAAGAGGATAAATCCACACAGAATAACCCAGGGCAGATCAGCCAATCAGCTCAAAGCAGGGGTGAATTCCATAGGCGGTCTGTTTGAGTCACCAGCTAGGTAAAGCAGAGAGAAAAAAAGAAAGAAATGGGGTTGTATGGACGGGAGAGCTATGCTTGGGGATTCTTGGCAGGTACTGGTATATTTGGTGTACTTTATGTGGGCTTGATAAGTTTTGAAAATTATTTACAAAACCAGGGTAAAATGGTACTGGCATGTTCCCACATGAGACAACATGAAGGGGAGATTTGATAGTTCAAGGAGGTGATAAGGAGAAGTGGGACCAATTATTTGCACTAGCCCTCAAAGGCAGGGAAATAATCAGCTTGAGCCCAGCAGGGAGCATTTGGGCTAAATATTAAGCAACAGTTTGTTATAGAGTTCAACTGCTTTCTTAAAGTCATTTCCACGCTTCCCCTCAGGGTATTTAGATTTTTGTTTAACTGTACTTGGTCAAGGTGTGATTTGGTGTCAGTCTGTTGAAGTTATTTTAGAGATTATTAAAACTGCCTAAGCTCTTTCAAAGAGAAGATTGGTGACTCTTCACATTTGTTTCTAGGGAGGAAGATAAGACTTTCATGGTAAGGCTGAAAGCGATATATCAGTGTATACAGGCCGAGGAGAGCATAAGGCACAAATAGATAGGATCGTTGCCCAGAATGCCAGAGATCAAAATGCTTTGTGTTAATCTAGGATTGGGGAGGATTTTTAGTGGATGTCAGCAATCTAGCCAGACAGCTGGGAATCAGGAATGAGCCGATGGACTAATGCCTCCTGGAGAGAGGCAGTTCATCAGGGCAGACCGGGAGCTCACTCCAGTGCACGACTTTTGTAGGGCTCCTCATATACTCCTCATTGGGCCAACAGGAGCTTCAGAGATGGGGCAGGCCCCAGCCTGCAGGTGGGACCCACAAACTTAAAGTCAAAGGATGCTAGAGTGGGCAACCCAGGCTTCTCCTGTATAAACGAAGTGTGTTTCCCCTTTAATGAAAACATCTATTTAGTAAAACATCTACTCAATATTGACTCAAACATGGCAACCAAAAGAAAAAATGCAAGATGAACTCTGTTTGTTTTTCAGTTTCCCCAATGCTCTCCCCCTGGAGGGTAAGGAGGGGAGAGAGAAGAGCTATCTTTAAGCAATCCTGTGATTGGAGACTGAGGAGAAAAAGGAAAGAAGGTGAAAACAAAATATCTTAGAGGGATGTATTCTCAGGTATTAAAAGCCCATTGCCTGGCCTATAATACATCCCTCTCTACTCTATGAATCAATATTCTTATTTAATATTCATTTATCAGACATCTATTGAGCCCTAACAGCATACCAGGGACTCTGTGAGGCTATTTGGTTATCAAGATGTGTAAACCATCATTCATAACATACTGAGCTCAGACTAATTAAAAGACCCCAAATAGAATGCAATGTTATGGAACTCTAGCTATGTGCTAAATGCCCACCTCCTTTAATCCTCAAAACAGTCCTGGAAGGAAGAGTCTTCAATATTGTCTCCAAGTTACAGTTGAGGAAATGAAGGCTTCAGGAGTGGAAGAAACTGGACAGAGGCAGTAAGTGTCAGAGTGAGAGTCTGCTTCCACGGCATGCCAGGTTTCAAAGCCCACACTTTCACCTGCACCTGGCGTTGCTGTTCGTGTGTAAATGTGTCATTAAACTTCCTGCAAGTCTAAGCTCTTGAACTCTTCCTCCCAGCATGCAGAAGCAGACCAGCAGCACTTATAAAATATTACAGCTCATTTATAGGTAAAATACTATTTTGTGGACCAGCCTATCAAATTTAACCACATTGGATTCCTCCGGTTAGGGATAGGCTTGGTTCCGAGGAACAGTGTATGCCCGAATGCACCGGCAGGGCCGAAGTGAAAGGTCGGAGACCATCTAGCAGACCCTTCCAAAGCTGCCTTTCAAACGTAGAGAATGCAACCTATTGGGAAGCTGGGGACCGCCTGCACGGACTCTTCCCAGGGCATTTACTTATTTTTATGCATGCATGCTGTGTTCTATCCGTAATACATTCAACGCGGTACCACTCAAGTACATTATAAAAAGTAAAACAGCCGCTGCTGATAACGCTGTTCATTTGTATCGTGGAAGCAATAACAAGTTCTCTCTCTCTTTTCCCAGGTGTTGTCCCCCCAAATAATGTCAAGGAATGTGAGTCATTTTGTCAGAGTAAAAAGTGAACATCAAGATTTTCCTGTTAAGCCATTCTGCATGACTCCTCCTTCTGGTAGCTTTACCTGTTCACTGATTTATCCATTCATCAAATGTTCACTGGGTGTCAGCTATGGGGACAGGGGTAACATAAAGAACAGGCAAAGCTGCTCCATATAAACAGCTCACACATTAGTGGGGAACTTAGAAAAACTATGAAATAAACAAATAAATGGGTAGTATGCCAAATGATAGTATTAATAAGAAAACTAAAGCAGGGTAAGGGGGAAAGAGAACAAATAACAAGAATTGCTCTTTTATATATGGCAGAGTAGAAAGACCTCTGTGAGGGGCTGTCTATTGAGCCAAAATCTCAAGGAAGTGAGGAAATGAGGCATTTATATATAGGAAAGAAAATATTCCAGGTAGAGGAAATGGCAAATGCAAAGCCTTGAGGAATGGCATGTGTGCGAACTATTTTTGTAATCTTTTTATTTTGAAATAAATGGGATTCCTTAAAGTTGCAAAAATAGTTTACAGAGGTCTGGAGTACCCTTCACCCAACTCCCCCTACTGGTTACATCTTGCATAACTATATCCAATATTAAAACCCGGAAGTTGACATGGGTGTAATCTGTAGGCCTTAGACAGACTCACCAGGCTTTGCTCACACTCATTGTATGTGTATCCTTTGTAACCAGACACCATGTAGAGAGCGTCATGCACGCAGCGCCACTCTTGAGATATGGAATGGTTCCAGTGCCACAAAGGAACTGACTTGAACTATTCCCTTATAGTCACATCCATCCAGACTCGCCATTCCCATCCCTAAATCCTGGCAACCACCAATCAGTTCTCCATCTCAATAATTTTGTCTTTTCAATGGATTTATATAAGTGGAGTCATCATTGAGGGAAAGAAATGAGATGAATTGACTGAAGCTTCAATAGGTCACTCTGGCTGCTGAGTGGAGAACAGCGGATACAGTAGCAAATGAGGAAGCAGGGGGCCAGCGCAATCATTCAAGTGAGAAGCAATGGTGTTCCAAACCAGGACGTTTGTAGTGGAGATCATGGGAAGTAGATGAATTCTGGGTGTTTTTGGAAACTAGCCCTGCTGGGATTTTTTTCTTTTTAAATAAATAAATGTGGTGTGGGGTGTGAAAGGAAGAGAGGAGTCCAGGATGACTGTAAGGTGGATGCAGGTGGAGAGAGCGGAGAAAGTGATGGAGGGATCAGTCAGATGCTGAAGGGTGGAGGTGGAAGCCAGCGTTTGTTTTTGCACTTCTTTGGAAGCTTGTTGGGCATGCCATTAAAGTAAAAAAAAATTGTTTGGATAAACAAGACTGGGAGTCAGAGAACAAGTAGGGTTGGAGGTAAATGTTTTAAGGTCATCCTTGCGGAGCCACTATTCGAAGGCCTGCCCACCTTGCAGGGTATGGCTGTTTAGCAGGATCCCTAAGGCAGTACCCGTGTCTTCACATCCATGGCACTCTCTGAATTGATTTGGGACAGCAGTATAAGAGCTGTCACTTGGCGATGCTCTCTCTGGGGATCCATCTTCGTTGATGAGTATGGAAAAGGCATGTCAGGCTCCTGGAGACGGCCAGAATATTAGGAGGCACCCTTCTCTCTCTGTGGTCATGATTATAGGGGACCTTGAGTGTTTAATGGCAGAAAACTCTGGTCACAATTTGACACTTCCCTGTGGAGGCTGCAGAGTATGACTGATACTGTCGGGAGAACAGAGGCAATGGGATTACAATCCCACACCCTGAGCTAAAATTCTCCTCTACTCCCCTTGCTGATCTTACTATTCACATGTTTTAAACATTCTCTTTCAAGGAGGTGTCCCATTCTGGCTTTGTAGCGTTCTAACTCAAAGCCCTAGGCAAGTTGCTTTGGCCCTGGTGTCCCCACCTGGAAAATGAATGGCTGGGTAATATGTTCAGTCCTAATATCCAGAGGTTCTGCGAACAGGGCCCCGTGGTCTTCTTGGATATTAGCCTTATTCCTACCACCCTCCCTTTTTTGTTCTGACATTCACGCACTTCAGAGAATGTAATGGATAGCCTCTTTACTCAGGGTTTATTCTTTATAACTGGCTTCCCAATTCAATTAACTCATCTGTTCAGAAATATTAGTGTCTATTGTGACTTAGGTAAATTTGCATTTTATGGGGGCTTTAATAACCTGAAAGAGCCTAATATTTTCAAGAGTCCATTAAGTGCCATGTACTATATACATTGTATTGTGTTCAATCCTCCAAACAACTCTGCAAGGCAGACATTATTGTTATCATCGCTGTCATATCAATGAGAGAACTGATTGTAAAAAAAAACCCAAGGACTGGTACAAACTTTTGCAGCTGATGAGTACTGAAGGCAGGATTTGAATCTTGGTGTGGCGTCTTTCAGAGCCACAATTTTCCCGTCAGAATATCCTGTCATTCAAAATGGGTAACGGGGACTCCTCGACACAATAACCTATGGTGGAAGGAGCCACATGTCCGCAAATAGGCAGATCATCACGGCCCAGTTCCATTCCAGCATGAGACCAATTTCTCCTGGGGAAGTCCTCCTGAATCTCTGTTCCCTCGGGGAATCCATCAGAGCCCATGGTATAGGGTATCCCCCCACACACTATATGAAGCTATAAGAACACCATTAAAGGGTTTTAGAATAACAACACCCAGCCATGTGCGAGTCACACTCCTTCGGAACTAAATTCAGTGTTTTTGCAGCTAAGCTGAGTCAGGGGCATGGTGGCTTTGTATTTGGACACAGTGGTCACCTTTTTCTATAGTGATGCCAGCCTAGGAGATCACAGTCCAAGCAACCCAGAATAAAGTAAAACTATAAACTCATCGCCCCCTGACCTTCACTATGTTTGCACATAGAAAGCAAGAATAAAACATGTGTGAAACAGGCTACCTAGCTTTCTGAGCTCCTAACACTAAATGTCTATGAGCTGTGATAAGGCAAAGATTATTATTAAAAGACAGAGAATCCACATACTTAGAATTTATTGTTTTCCTTTTCAGTTACCAAAGGACAATCCTCTGCATATGTTAGCAAAAAATAGTACTGATCTTATCATCTCTAATATTAAAGTTTAAATCTGCAAGCCGTACGTCTCATATTGTTCATTTTAAAAACCAATATTGATTGGTATCTCGTACTACAACTTGTACCATGGGTCAAGTTCCAATACAGCAAATATCACTGCAATAAAAATGCCATAAAATTGCATCAACAAAACCTTTCAGGTTTGAGTCACCAGCCTGAGAGCGTAAAGCAATTCTGAGGAAAGCATGCTAGGAGATTCTCAACAATTACTTGTCCTGGCTGACAAAACTTGACTGAATTAAAATCATAGTCATCAGTGGAGGACCGTTTCTAAATCAAGCTTGAGAGGTCAGATCAAAAAGTTGGCATACAGTCAATGTTTGTTGAATGAATGGTGAATGGGGAGGTTTGTCTAATCTACCCTAAGTAGAGCTGAATTCCCAACTCCTAGGTCAATGCCTGCCATATAGGTCCTGAAGGAGTGAAAGGACACAGTAATTTTTTTCTGAAATGCAAATTTAATCATGTCACTTCCCTGCTTAAAATCACTCAATAGTTTCCCATAGACTCGAGAATATTATTTTGAGCAATGCTTCTCAGAGCTTGATGTGTATAAAAATCACCTGGGGAGCCTATTAATAAGCACACTTTGAGTAGCCATGGTGCAGGCTATTTAACATGACCTGAGAGCCTGTTCTTTTATAATGGGACCCCAAGTCTCACTGTTACCCCCAAATAGGCTTTTTCTCCAGTTGTGTGTTTTTCTGAAAATGTCATAATCTTGCAGTATCTGTCCGAATGCTGGGCGTCCCCCCAGTTCTGGACCTATTTCCTTCAATTCTTAGTTCAGGCATCACATCCACCAACAGACTTCCCCTGGTCCCATAGTCTGCGTTAATATCATCCTCAAGAGCTTCCGGTGCAGTGTTGCACTAGAAATCTGTCATATACCTCCTCACAGTCAGTGGTGGGACCAGTGATGCTCTCAAAATGCCTGGGAGAGATGAGAGGGGGTAGGGGATTTGTTGCAGACGTAGGTTTGGATTAGACTTCAACTGGATATTTCATTGGGATGACCAATGAAGGGGCTAAAGTCTCCGAATCCACTCCTGACACCACTGTTTATCACCTTGTAACATGCTTTTGTGATTCACATGTGTGTTTCTTCCATGTGTGCAGAGCCAGCTCCCCTATTATCACCAATACAGCCTGTTCGTAAGACAGAGTCGAGTTCATTTCCTACCACCTTGACAGAGCTTTGGAGTGTCTCATTGGAAGAAGGGTGTGATTGAAGAATTGAGATTTGAGAATTGAGATTTTATTGAGAATTGGTAGTTTGGATCCAGGTGGGAGTTTCAGTGTTGGGGCGTAACTAGGATTGGATAAGGGTCGGGAACAGAGACAGTACAGCAAGGATTTTGAGGCAAGGGGTTTAGAGAGGATTAGGGTGTGAACTCTCTATTGCTGCTTTCTATCAAAGAGTCGATGGCACCACGGGAAAGTTACTGTAATGAATAATCAAGTTATTTGCCTGGGCAAGAGTCTTTTGGAATAGGCCAGTCACGTTAATGAAGACCAGGCAATGGTAAGTCATGTTAATGTAGACCGAGAGCTGCGTGAAGAGAAGGGGCAGGTGACCGGTTTTCAGCGTCCAAGCTGTTCATGGTAGTAGATAATTTGGGTTCGCAAATAGACTGAGAGCTTCCTGAGGTTGGAGGAACATGTTTCTAATCTCTGAAATCTCTATGTGCTGCACGTCACCTGCCATAAAATGAGCATCAGACCATTGTTGGTTGAGCAGATACTAAGGGATAGATGCAATTAATAAAAATGGCGAGAGGAAACAAGCTCACTCTCATCTGGAGGAATAACAGTGTTTCCCAGCGATATTTGCTAGATGTGGGACCCACAGGCCAGCAGCATCAGTATTACTTGGGAGCTGATTAGAAATGCAGACTCTTAGGAGCCACCCCAAGCCTAGTGACTAATTACACAGACTCTTCATTATTAAGAATATCCCCAGGTGATTTGTATTACATTAAAGTTTGAGGAGTACTTCTTTAATATCTATTTGATTCTCACCTCCTGATGAGGTATTATTAGTCCCATTCCCAGACATGGAAGTGGAAGCCGGAAAGTTTAAATAACTCCTACAAAGTCAAACAGCTTGTGGCGAGCTGAGCCAGGACCCTCTTATGTTTTTTTTTGCCTCTACCACACACGTTTCAGCGACTGCCCTAGCACGGGATGCACCACGGTAATCCGGGAGGGATAAACACATGAGAAATCTAAATAATGATATACACTGTGGAAAGCACATTTCTTTTCAACTCTAATTTCTCTTTCCTTTCAAGTTTTCTGAAGCATAAAAATATGAACAGCAGGTCTGAACAGTGTTTAGGTGTGCTTTGATCCTTTTGCCATTCAAGATGTTTCATTTGCATTCTGCAAAGGAGTCTCTGATAACCTCTGTGATGCAGACCACACCATTAGCCAAGAAAGGGCTGATCCACTTTCATTTGAGAGCTGGCTGGCTGTGAGCTGCTCAAAGCGAAAAGCTGTCTATTTACATATTATATTCATTACCTTTAAATAAAAGTCCCCCTCCCCCAACCTTGTTCTTTTTTTTTTTTTCTGGTTGTAGAATCTATTGTTAGGGAGTCAGAAGGAGGGTCAAAACTGCATATATGTGCATCTGCCAAGCTGGATACCTAGTTCCAGCGTTACATAGATAGCACTGGGCTAGCCCCACAAGGATCAGGCTCTGTGAAATGTAATCTATCCATAAGACAACTGCCTGTGTTATTTTAGAGATGAAACCTTGATTGCAAAGATAGACAACCGAAGTGGCACCTCCTGTAAAGACATATGCCTATAGTAGCTATCTGGAAGGTGGAAATATCAAGTGCATTTCTCCTTCATTTATCATTTATCTGGTCATTTGACAAGTATTTATTGAACACCTGTTATGGGTGTAGAGAGCTGCAGTGAGGCTGCAGGTGTAAGAAGGTGTTCTTGAGACTGTGCATAACATCGGTGCTCCGAACTGGGAGATGCGTGTGTATGAGCTGAGGATCCCTTCAGAGGATATTTAGAGGGGAAGGAACAGGCAGTAAAGAGTACACGAGTCAGCTGTGGCACGTAAGCACTTCAGCACCACTTAGGTTACTGAGTTCTTGTCTTTTGTTTTGGGTGCACTTAATCACTGTTTATTAAACAAGCTCATCATACTGCATACATATTGTCATAAACAGCACAATAATGCCCACCATGTCAGGGATGTCATCTACCAAATTAGGTGTGTTCCTCGGCTGTCCTGACACGCACATACCTGGGGCTGTGGGCAGATGCTTGCCAGAGGCTGCTTCCAGTTGTGTGTCTGTGGGAAGACTCTGTGGCATGGCAGGGCACTTTGGAACCTTTCCCTCTGGCGTCAGGAACTAACCTGAGGGCACCTTGCCAGCATGGGTTTTGTTAGAGCTCAGTAACATGGGAAAGAATGTGTCTGAGGAGTTAGGGTCATTGAGAGGTTGCTGTAGAAGTAAAACTTCTTCCAGGAATGATATCACTATATTCAGTTCATCGTGCAGGTTTCGTGTAAGGCTTTGATGAACAGCTCCAGAGGATTAGTGAGTATACGTGTGCATGTGTAGAGTGTGTGTTCTATCTGTGAGTTAAAGTAAATACAGTCTGCTGTTCATCCACTGATGAATGACCATTATAATGAACTAGTATGATATTAGAAATTGCTGGGACGATAAGCAAATAATACGTACGGTTTTCAACACACTTTTTAAATGGTGTGTCAGTGGATTCACTTAAATCATTTTTGACTTTCATTACAGTATGTAAATAATTCAGAGGCTTTCAGTTAGACCCTGTCATCAATTCAATATTCTGTTTGAGCCCAATGTGTATCGAGTGCTGCCTGTGTTCTAGATGCTGGAGCTACAGTTTTGAATGAGACCCTTGATGCCTCTCACGTTGCTCACAGTGAATGACCTACCTCAAGGTATCAGGTCTGTAGTTTACCATAGTGATTTGAAAATTGCGAGGGAAAGAGAAAAGGGCCTGTCTTTGGCTAGTCAAATATGCTGTAAGTGTTTCCACAAACAATCTCCATTGGGTAATGCAGGCTGTGCATTCAGTGGAATTGAGTCCAATCCATGATCCAGCAGAGCTTCAGCCCGGGTTTTCTTTAGAGCCTCTGCTACACACAAAGTTGGCTGATGTGCCATTCAGCATCCCAGCAGCTCTTTCTCTTCACACTAGCAATGGCAAAGCTTTGTGCGGAGGCATTGCTGGCTGCTCTGAACTAAGACCATCCTTGGGGACCGTAAGAGGTTTTTTGCACACCTTATTAAGGTAGGCAATAGTATGTCTGTGTGTGTGCATGTGTGTGTGTGTGTGTGTGTGTGTGTGTGTGTGTTTGTGTCTAATAGCTGGAAGACATCTGTTGAGAGGAAAGTGCTCTTCCGTGGATCTGGCTGCCTCTATGCAAGTCTATTCTGATGCAGGAGCGTGTGAGCAGTAGGTGGGAGAAGATGCTTTGTACTTGGAATGCTGAGGTCCGGATTAAGTGATATTGCACTAGCTACTTAGAGGCAGAATAAAGGGCTGGGGATCAAAGCATTCCAAGTACATCCTTCTGTTATTTCTCTGCTCTCAAGTTTAACCACATCATTGTAGGAAAATTAAAAAAAAAAAATCAGCAGTGAGGGCAAGTAGCCCAAATGTAAGGTTCTTTGAGCAGCTCTGGTTGTCCAGCTCTTGAAGTCTCCTTCTTAACAGCCAATTTGTTTTTGGTTCCTCCGGAGGGGGCAGTTCATACCCACTTCCCTCTCCTGGAGCATCCCCTTCTTCTGTACTCTAACAGGAAACAATAGAGTTTCACAGTAACGGGCATTTCTTTTTTTTTTTTAAAGCTTGTACCCTCTTCTGCTTTTAAAGGTGTTTCCAAGAGACTCCTGCTTAAGGGAATCTTGGTGCCTGTGTGTGAAGGCAGCAATTAACTTTTAGTATTAGTGCTTGCATTCAATTTCTGCTTTGCTAAAGCAGTCATTAAAATTCAGTGTGAGTAGCATCAAACTTTATCATAAAAATTGGCTGTGTGTAGAGCACCTTGATTTTTTTTTTGGAAGGCTGTCTTCAGTCTACATATAGTGCTGCCTTGCTCAGAATATTGGAAATCTTCATGCCGCCACATTAAGAAGCATGAGGTTGAACCTCTATCTTGTTTTGCTTGAGCAAAAATACTGTTCTCAAAAGTTTGATTTGTTCAATTCAAGTTTTAAGATGTAAATGTCTTTGTGGCAAATTATTTGAGTCGGACACTATGGCATTGCACACCTCTTCATTTTTTATGGTTAGGTGATGTAGTTGGACGATTCCTCCTTTATTTATAGTTGAAAAAGTTATTAAGCGAGGTTTACCTTCCGGTAAGCATGTGGAAAACATAGCCAAACCCGGTAACTGAACTTGGAAGATATCTTTATACTTCTAAGTTGTGCCTTTATTCACTCGGGCTGTGATTTAATCATTGCAAATGCCTCTGCCTCGAAGTGAACGCATTATTTACAATGTATGTTGTGTTTCAAGAAAGAGGAAAGAGTTAAGAGCTCTCGGTTGCACATTTAAATGTTGTAAAAAATTTTTGCTGTATTTATAGCCCCGATTTTTCTCTCAGGAGGTTTACTTTGAACATGAGGCATGCTCAATAATAACCTGACATTCAGCTTCTATGTTTTAAATCTAAACGCTGTCAATGTTATCACATCTGGAATGTGTGGGGAGAAAAGATACCAAGTTTTATTATTTAGATTAAATTGTGGAATTGCAGATTGATATTTTTCAATGCATTTTCATTATCGTTTCTGCCATGAAGGCAGCGTGAGCGCTTTCAGGAAGATGGAGTGCTGTAATTACCAGGTGCACGCGCTCATTAATCCTTCCTGGCTAGAGAAAGCTTCAAGTTCTCCAGTGGCCCATTCGTAAAGCTATAAATATCTAAATTGTGTCAGCCAAGAAGTCACACAGAATGGTGGCTCTTTTGGAGTTCAATTTCATGCACTGTTGCTTTGGTCTTGTGAGGAAAGCTCTGAATTCCTTAGGATAGCCTTGCTTATAAAGTTCCCAAAACAAAATATCACATCAGTTGAGGATTTCAATGAAAATAGACACTCTTCTTTCACATGTAGATGATGGCAGGAAGGTGGATCATAACATAATTTAATCTTTAATGGACTAGTTTAGCTTCTCTAGAGCGCCACTTTTTGTTTTGTTATACTCAAGAGTACAGCTAAGGTTTTGGTGATTTTTGAAAAAGGATTTATGGCTTCGTGTCCAACAGTTTGCACACCACTTCAAGCCTGAGTACCCTTGTGTATTATGTTCAGGAGTGGATTGTTTGCATTGCCTATGGGGGCCACATAAGATTTTATCTAAAATGATATTTTGCAGTGTTCTTTGCTGCGCTTCC
>VMDR010025297.1:0-14567 GCA_007922815.1 Macrotus californicus | reverse complement strand
AATTCCCTATTTAAAACATAGATATTTGTATAGATGTGATTTGCTGCTTAGATTGTCCCCCCCAACTCAGGAAATGCTGCTGACAGATGGCTCTCAGCTGTCGGCTCCTTTTGGGATTCTTAGTTGAAGAGAATCATGTAGCCCAAGGTCATGGTCCCTTCCAGGGAAACCTGTATCAATGACTGGTTGATGAATTTGTATAAAGACTTGATCCTCTAGCCCTGACTCTGGACAACTCTGAAGAGTCATTTCAGCTTCCAAACATTCTCTAGGTTTGACTAGTTCTTCACCGAGACTAAACTGCATCCAAACTTTTCTTTCTGTTAATCTTTCTTTCTTTTTCCCCAAGGATGTTTCCAAGAACAAAGCTAATTTCAGTCTCAGAATTTGCTTTGTTTGTGTAGGGGTTTTGTCCCTATAATTTCAGCCTTATTATTGACTAGGTTGTAGTGAATTAGGAAAAGGCTGTTCATTGCTTGGGACAAAGTAGAAAAGAGGAGAACTATGTCTGTACCATGAGGTTGGAGTAGCTGCACTGGCGGCCATTGGAGGCCATCAGTGGTCCCTTGAGTACTTAAGCAGCAGAAGCTTCAGGGCACCAAAGCTTAACAACTAGGCCAGGGAAAAAGAACATGAGGGAGCAGCTTCAGACCCATGAACAGTGCACCTGTAACCTCTAGAAAGAAACTGGTAGATGAGGGCAGATGAGTTCCAGTGAGAGTGGGTAGGGACTGGTATATTGTAACTTGATATGATCACAGGCTAGTGATACCTGGTATTCTTAGTAAATAAAAGTCTTGGTAAGAACACAGGCTCAAAAGATAAGAGGAAGTAGAAAAATGATAAGTGGTATGTCAGAAGCTTTACTAAATATTTGAAAAAGACCCACAGATTTCATCCCCTTTAAATAGTTTATAGCACTGGGCTGGAAAGGGTGATGATATTAGCATATTCAGACACCAATGTCGAGAGAGGGAGGCAAGACAATGGGAAAGAGCAGTGGCACTCTGGATGAGGCTCCCACCCCTTCAAGAGTGAGTATGGGGGGAGGTGAAGGTCTGCAGTGCTGGGGGAGTATGACAGTCATGCTACATTTCTTTTTCCCCCTAGAAAATAGAGGGCTTTTTTTTAACAAGAAATTTTATTATTCAAACATGATATGAGACATCTGATCACAAAATTGTTTGATAAGATTCCAGCAGGTCCCTAGCAATGTGTTTGGCACACAGAGGACATAAAGCTGTAGTCTTTGCCCTTGAGAGAAAACAAGATTTTCTTTTATAGAAAGTGTTACAGAAAAACAATCCAAGGCAATGCACATATTGAAAGATAAACAGTATGGCGATGTGCCATTGTAATTCCCAAGTTCATGAACACTTAAATTGGAGAATAAATGCTGGTATTTTGTTTCCCATAAGTTTTTATGCTACTTCTTTGTAGGAATTAGAGGGCTATAAGATTGGCATTAGTCATTTAAGTTCTTGCTCAAAGTATCTGAAATTCCATTTATATTAGATGATCTGTTAGGTTATATTCTTACTCTCTACCAAGTATGTCATGCAAAATGATGCTCAAGAGAAATGTAGACATCAAGAGTTGATATCTTTCCTTCTCACTTTTTGAAGAGACAGGTATTGAGGTTGTGTAATTCTTGAAAATCTTTGATTAGGAAGGTTTCCTTAGTTTTCAGACTACCACGTACATAGCGGTTCCACGATATCAACATTTGGGGAGTCTATCTGCCTTCTCTGTTATTCAGTTATTTCTGGTTCTCACTTCCGTGGTGATTTAATGGTCACAGTATGGTTGCTCCAGCTCCATATCTGTGATCTAGGTAGACAAAAAGGGAAGGAATGGGAAGCAATGAGGAAAGGGAAAGCAAAGCCCTTCCAGAAGTATGCTGAGGTATTATGGGCCAAAGTTGCCTCTCCTTGCAAAGGAGTCTGGGAAAGTTTTTTTTTTTTTTTTTGAGTGGAGTTTTCCCAAGAAAAGAATTACTACATCGGGTTGTGGATGGAGAAATGAAGACCTGGATGGAAATTAAATTAGAGGAATGTTGTTGAGACCTGAGACAAAAGTCCTCCCTGAAGATGCCACATGGAGAGAAGTTGAGTGAATATCATCGTGTCAATGCCTTGAGCTTCATGTAGTCTGTGCATAGAATCCTTATTCATCTTTTTTCTGGGGTTGGGGGAGGGCAGGTGAGGTGGCAGGAAGTGCTTTCCATTGAACCTGCCTGAAGCTTTTCTAACATTTGAGATGCCTCCATTGGAACTGGCTTTTTCAATAGGTAGACACTCATAGCCTCAGAAACAGAGGGTGGATTTCATGACATTTAAAGATGCAGGTCAGCATGCAAGGAAGCACTGTTAGCTCTTCCTTTTGATCAGATTACATAGGAGCAAAATTTCCTCCCATTCAGCCTTCTGCTAATAATTCAAGCACAAATATTACATTCTACCTCTTCTGTGATTTAACATATTTTCTTAAATTATGCATAGCCTGAATTTCAGTTTTAAGAAAATTTCAGAGATGACACAAGTTGGAGAATGAAGGGGAAAAAAATCCAGAGGAATTTTCAAATAAAGCTGTGGCCTAAACTTAATACTGCACAACTCAATTCAAGAGACTTCCACCAACTATTCTCACTATAAAAGTAGTTAGAAATATTTGTGGACAACTTTTGGGAATGACCTACATCATTGCTTTTAACCTTTGCGTGTGTCCCATGACCTTTGTTGGATTTATATTGATATTAAAGTTGTTGCACTCCATTGGGTGGGGGCTGGTGGTAACAGATGTTCCTGTGCTCACCAATTTTTAGAGTGTTGGGCAGACAAGATGTTGCCTTTCAAGGCTATCCTAGAGAGAATGCATTGTGAATAAGTAATGCCCCCTAAGAAAAGAAGGGAAAAAAGATGTGTAGATTTGGATAAAAATAAACCTTTTTAATTTTACTTCCGTAGTTTTGGAAGTGAGAGACTAGATTCTTTCTCCCCTCCAAAGTGCGTTAGGTGGATACTTCCAGAGGTCTGTGCTTTTATTATGCTATTCATTCGATTCATGATTCACAAAGCACCTTTGCACAAAAGCTGGTTGGTGTCTCAGCCAACACACTGACTTTTAAAGATACGCTTTGGCCATAATTCTCTGTGCTCTGACTAGAAAAGCAGGAAGCACCAACAGAATTTAAACTCAGAGTCTTTCAAAGTAAAATTTGATAAAGAGAAGCTTACCTAAAAAATTGTGGGTAAAAATAAAAGGAAGACAGTGCCTAGGATCGAAAAGAAACAATTGTACTCTTTTAGAGCTACATTTGGAAAGAAAAATGGTTATCTTTTCATTCTTAGTGTTAAAGTATTTTCCCCACCATCAGGAAAGAAAAATAGCATATCGTTTCAGTAAAAAAGTCAGATTTTTAAAATATTTTTATTTTTAACTGGAACCAGAAAACTGTGATTTTGAATAGTTAGTGAAAATTTTTAAATCTAAGGACCTCATTCCAACCCGGGGTACATATGGGTTTTTAGTGGTTGGGGAGTTTTCTTGACACAATTCCAAGAATGCTGGATTCCAACAATCACAGACAACTCTGCTCTCCATTTGTTCAGATGAGCAGAGCAGTTTACATAACACCAATAAATTCTTTAAATGGTTTTTCTTATATAATGAGCTTTTGTTCGCTTAGGCAATGCAATTGGAGGGGTAAATAAAAGCAGTCAGAGCAGAATAAAGCGGCACTGCCGAGGGGAGAACCCACTATTACTCTTAATGTTCTATCCCACTAGAGTTAAAAGCTTTAAAATAAATGCTTTTTTATTATTAAAATTTCTCTTACAAATAACAATGGCACCTCAGGTTAAGCTTTAACATGAAACTGATTCAAAAGCTTTAAGCAAGAATAAGTGAGGAAACATTTTGTGTTCAGCACAAGCAAAAGTCCTCGGATTGTTTATCTAGAGTCTTGGTTAGTAGTTGACATTATTGGTGAAGGAAAAGAGAATAGAATCTCACAAATTCAACTCTACTTTGCTAGAGTCTGTTGGAAAATGCTGCCTTAGCCTTTCGTCATTTTTCTCTGTGACTCAGGCACCGGGCATATGGAAGGAAATATATAGTCTGGGACCTTCCTGATTAGCAAGGTTGTGGCTCTTTTATTCATTTATTTTCCCCCAAAATAGTAACCACTTTTAAACAATACATACATAACCCTGTCTGGTGTGGCTCAGTGGACTGAGTACCTGCCTGCGAACTGAAAGGTTGCTAGCTTGATTCCCAGTCAGGGTACATGCCTGGGTTGAGGGCTAGGTTCCCATCTGGGGGGGTGCAAGAAGCAACTGATCGACGTTCCTTTCCCTCTCTTTCTCCCTTCCTTCCCCTCTCTCTAAAAAATAAATAACTAAATAAATCTTTAAATAATAAATAACATATACATAGCATTTTTATCTTTTAATTTTTACAATAATATCTTATGTCCACACAGGTGGCAAACACAAGGCCCACGGGCCAAATCCGGCCCTCCACCTTGTTTCTACCCAACCGCAGTGCTACGCTCCTTGCCTCTAGTTAAGGAGTAGTTACATGTACACAGTTCTAAAATTACATTTGGCCCGTTGAAGGCAACCAGGAGGTTGATGCGGCCCCCGGTGAAAACGAGTTTGACACCCCTGCTACCGTTATTAGAGCATGTGGTAGCATTCCCATTTTGTACATGCGTATGCAATCTTAAGCTTTGAAAGAGTTAGGTGACTTAACCACATGCCTAGATCATCCTGTAGCTGAGAGTGTCCTAAAGCCTGTAGTCTCTTCTTTTTGTGAATATTGTATGGCTTCCCGTACCAGCAAGAATGGATGACCTCCAGAAACTCAGCTGGGCCAGTGCCTAAGATGTCAGTCCAATTGGCTTGGTTTTGGCTTTGGTTGAGCCCAGCTGCTCACTCACCTACCTGGGAGTGGGGGAGATCAACTAAAAGAGAAACATCTGATTCCTGTCCGGAGCTCTCTCCCTCTGTCTTACAGCATTGCCCGTTTGAGAGGAGGCATCCTGTCTTCTGTGATAGTTTTATGTCTGGCACAGGGTTCTGGGAAGTGTCCTAATGAAACACTTGAAAGAAAAATAAAATGAGAAAGAACAATTTACTTATCTCCGAAGTGCTCATATCATTCAGCTGTGAGTAAGCGATGCCTAATTACATGGAGATTGGCCTTGAGGAATAACTAAATCAATTCACATGTGATGTCAAAGAACAAAGATAATAGCAGCTATGTAAGATCCAGTTAAATGCACGATTCAAAGCTTCTGCCCCACCTGCCTTGAAGCTGATGCATTGATAAAAATGACTTGCAGTTATTAAGTGTTCATTTCAGAAAGAAATGTCCTATATTTGGGAATATTTTCTATTTGATTAATGGGGTGCTAAATATACAAAAGAGATTAAGATGATCTCATTAAGGAATCCAAAGATAATATTTTGCAAATAGTGCTATCACCACATAGTATCATCTCAGAGTTGGAAGGTCCTTGGAGAATTCCAATGTCCTACCTTATGCGTGAATTCTCTCTACAACATCCTGAATATACTATCTCCAGCCTCTACGCAGATCCCCACATAGGAAAGTCATTTTCTTACAATAGATGAGTAGAGTGCTGGAGAGCTGTAATTGTTACAGCTCTTTCTAACATGAACCGAGATCAATTCTGTTTCCACCCATGTTTCCAGCCCTCCTCACACATTTTTTTTTTAAGTAAAATGGCTGTAAACTTGCTGGGCTGTAAACTTCACTTAAAATTAAATGGAAAAATCAGTGTGTGGTAAAGGCATACGAATGTTTAAATACATTTTATGAATGGTCTTTCAAACTAGATCTTTCAAACAATGCCAAAGGGGTAAAGAAAAAAAATGCTTCCTTTTCCCTCCTGATTTGTTCTGTTTCTAAGCACCCCTGTCACACTATTTCATTCAGCTAAGTGAAACAGGGATCTTGGTTTTGGACTAAATTGGAATTTAAACATGTATGAGCATGATTTCCATTTGGTGGGTGGGTCTATGAAGAGTTCATTTGAATTAAAAATCTGGGGATGGGATTTAGAAAGAAAGCGGTTCATTGTGTTTGGGTGCGTGATGAAGGAATTGAGATGAAGAGCGTAGCCTGGTGTTTGCCCACCATACTGCCCCTAACTTAGGCTGTAGAACAGTAGGCAGCAGGTAGAGGAACTCTTTACATAAAAGACTCCATGGAATATGGAAAAAGCAATAATGCTTTGGCTTTATTGCAAGTCACAAAGTGTGACGTGTGTCAGGGAGAGAGGTGTTCTCCTTGCACCTCTTTGAATCTCTGATGGTTTACTGCTCAGAGCAATTTTCAGTGGTGGTAGCACTTTTGGTCTGAAAAAGGCAGCACTGGATAGAGCTAAATAGGCAAGAAATATTTTATTCAAGACTATTGTAATAGGGGAGGGTGAACTCAACTACACTGGGGCAAAAGGTGGGAGGGTTTTAAGCACTGGGGTGAGCGAGTGGGAAGTAACTGGAGGACATTAGGGGGAAGGTTGGTGGAAATGGTGAGTCCATGTGTTTGCTAACAAAGTTCGTGTCCTATCCTCCCACAGAGACAGGGAGATAGGTGCTCTATCTTTCTTGATGATAATACTTCAAGGTACTCAAGAAAGACATTTTGGATTGTAAAACTGGCGAGTGGCTGGGAGAAGATTTACATCTGTAAGAGGTGGAGAAAGAATTTACAATTGCAAGTTTTCTGAAGTTAATGATCTAAGAAAAGGAAGACCAGGAGCTAGTCAGGTGGAAGGCTGTCTAAAGCTCAGTCAGGCTGAGCGAATGCTAAGGCCATGTTGGTCAGACATCAGTGCCCTGATGGAAGCGGGGACACGGGGGACCACTGCCCTCCAGTGGTTTCAAGATAGCGGGCATCACTGCAAAGACAGGGCAGGGAGACTGTGAGACACCCCTGGGACCCCCAGAATCACATGGAGGGGTTTGCAAAAGGCTGAGGGTGTGTGTAATGCAGTTGGAAGAGAAGATGAGTGAAGTAACCATTAACGGATTCCACAGATAGCCAGTGACTGGCAAAGCCTGGGGACACATTTAAGACTGACTTGGGAACTTATTGTGCCCTCAGTCCAGGAGTACATAGCCTGTGACGCCTTGCTACTTTGTCCTTTTTAAAAGGGAGTTTCGTGGTAAAGTGGAAATAACACAGCTAAAAGGTCGGAGTTTTAAAATTTTATTTTATTTTTATTAGTCTACTATCCACCAGCTAAATGGTCTTAGATGAGTCACTTATATTCCCCTTACTTTCTTATAAGGAGATTTGGGATAATATATCTATTTTACAGGGTTGTAATCAGAATGAAGTCGATGTACGTGACATTCTCAGGAAAGCACTATGCACAACAGGTATCATGCCTTTCTTTCTCCCTCTCATGTCTCATCCATTACTTAAACATAGCCTTAATTTGATCACAAACATGTGTCTTTAGGACTATTGCAAATTTTCATAAGCAGATTTTTCTCCCATGATCTATTTATGCAAATTCATTTTAGTTCACAGTAATTTAAGTAAAGTATACATGTTTTAAATAGACGCTTTCTATTTCATCTGTCATGCTTTATCTGTCTCCCAGTTCCCTAAGCCTTGCACTTGGACTTCCTTCTTTTCTACAGCATTCTCTCTCTGAGGAGGTCTTTTGTGATGAGACAGAAGTCAGTGGGACTCTTGCCCCACAGACTCCTACTTGAATACGAATGTAACTGCTGCCATTTGCTACCATTGCTAAGACAGTTCAGCTTTTGGTTAGTAGTTTTGATGTTCTTTATGCATCAGTTAAATCTGACTAAATTACACTGTGTAGCCATTACCTGGTGGACATCAGCATCTATACATGATATATCAATTCGGTTTATAGAATATCTAAAGAAGATGCCAAAGAAAAATCTGTACTCTTTGATAGAAACTGTGGGTATTGATAAAGAAAAATAATCATTATTTGGTCAGAAAATTAAACATTTGCTTACTAGGAAAAAATAAATTCCTAACTTTAAAGGAATCGCTTATTTTTCTGTAATATTTTTCCATACTCCCCCAAAAAACTATTTTTCAGGAGGACTCTCTAAAGATGTAGTCACAGTTATTTTGGTATTTGGCCCTTGTTCTGTAGCAATTTAGTCTGAACAAGGCCCAAGTGTGTGCTATTCTTTGGCTTTTTAGTCTTCTAACCATAGGCACTGGTGGCATTCATGATTATGGATTAAATAGGGCCAACGCTTGTCAGTAATTTGTTAGAAAATCTCCCACAGAGATACCTACGGTGCTACTGAACAATGATGTGGGTCGTGTGTTATTTTGCTTTAGGAAACGCCAGAGCATTCTAACGCGAGGTTCAATGCCTAGTACTGGAAGCCTCTACTATATGTGATGTAAATTAAACCTTGAGTACACTCTACCTGGTATTGCAATTAGCCTCTGGGGCCTGACCAAATTCTAATTTGTGCAACTGTAGATTACATAGCACTGGATAAGAAATCTACTCCGCCATACCCTTGCTTTGTTAGATAATTTTACCTGGAGCTGTTAAATCACTGTTACACTCTGCCACTGTGAGCAGCCAGTGGGCTTTTAGAAATTTCAGCATGAAAAGTTCTCAAGAAAACATGAAAATCTTTTAACATAAGGTTATCTCCAGGAGACTACTTTTGGGTTTAGTTATGTGATTGCATTTGAATAAATGTGTTTTCTTTAGCTCTACGTAGTGTTTTCTTTAAATTGATGGACTTTCAGGATAGGTTTTCAGATCTTATGCTTTCAATTTCATTCTGGGGGGTAGGAGCTTCATAATGAGATATGTAGTGTTTTTTGTGAGATAAATTAAATATGATTAATTAGACAGGATTTTGCTAATCTGAATTTTTCTGGAAATAAAGACAGTAAAATGCTAGAATTCTTAAGTAAGAGAAAATAAAATTTTTGGATGACAGCTGCTGGATAGTCTAACATTTTACTTGCTGATGAAATCTTTCACATTATGAAGAAAGTATTGATTGAGGTGCAACTGGGTTGTTTGCGACAAGGGCTTTTTGGGTTACACAAGGGTCAGGGGTCTATAATCCAGAGGCCAAATCAAATCCATCACCTGTATTTGTAGGAAAAATGTTTTGCTGGAGTATGGCCACAATCATTTGTGTGTGTACTTCCTATGGCTGCTTTCATAGAGACCATACAGTATACAAGACCTAAAATATTTACTACATGGCTTTTTCTAGAAAAAAGTTTGTCAATCACTGGTTTTTACAGAATCTCCTTTATCTGGTGGGATCAGAGATGAGCGTGCACATCTTCTAAGTGATGGGGGAATCAAACTGTATATTGGACACAGCCTTAAACCTAGGACTTCCCCATGCCTTGGACTCTGGCTCAACGTTTGTGGCCACCACAGGCTTCCCTTTCCCCGTCCTCCCTTTCTCAAGTTTCTGGGCCCAAGCTCTTATTTGTGACTTAAGAACCAGCAGTTTGCTGGACTATTGTATGACCAATGGTTTGTATTTTTTTACCTAAACCCTTTGAGTTATGTTTTGAACCTAACGGAAACAAGTATTTTGTAGTAGTCTCACGTTGTAGGCTGCCTGTTTAGAGCTGCCCATATGCTATGTAGTTTGCTCCTACATGATAAAGCATAATAATACACTTTCCCTCTCTTATCTTTGGCCCAAACTGGTCACACATACTTCTTTTAAACCATTACTGTAGACGAATCGGAATCTTCCAAAATCTGCCTTTTGGAATAGGGTTATTTCCCTCTATATCACTTGGGAGAAGGGTAGATACATGGATTCGTTATTTTCCTTTGGCCCTCTTGGGTCTACCCCATAGTAGAGCCTGAGAAAAGGGATACATGAAGTTAGTTATGTTGGGAAATGATGTCAGGGAACAGGAGTCAGGGGCTAAAAATAGGAAAACAGAGAAGGTGGTGAAGCTAACGCAAGAATGAAGTTATTAAGGTTGAGTGTTAGTTACTGTTATTGGTAACTCAGGCTCAATGAGAACCCTTTGAAGAACACTGTAGATGCTCTTTAAAAATTGTTTGCTCAAGAGATGGAAGAGGATTTATTTATCTACTGGCTTCCAACCCTGATTGGTCAAGGATTGCCCAGGAACCAGTACCTTCCTTTCTCGTGCAGTTTGAGCATATTGCAGTATAGGTAAGCAGACTAGTCTTACACAGACAAAGGATTCCTGAGGCATGCTGTGTAGCTGAGCCATGGTCCTATTGAGATAGCTGGTTGCCATAGCAATGGCCAGTATAACATGGCATCCTAAGTGGCTATGAGACAGGATGTGTGTAGCACTGCCTTTTTCAACCTGCTGCATAACTTTGGGGGTCATCTGACTTCTCACTGAGTCTTGGTACCAGGAGATATGACAGGAAATCCGAATTCAGGAGAGTAGAATAACTGGGTATTTATTTTCCCCCGCTTCCTCCCTCCTTGCATTGCTATTGGCTGCAACTCCTAAAAGGTAGTTCTGCTTCCATTGCTCCAGCTCTCTTTGGGTTTTGGTAACATCTTTATATCAAAGGCCACTCCTCCTGCCTGAAGGCCTTATCCTGCAGTTATAGCTCTCCTTTTTATTCAATAACCCCTTGTTTATCTTTTCCTTCAGGCCTAGGTAGGTTTTAGCTCTCTGCAATTGCTGATCCTTAGACTTTGCCCAAAACACTCTAAAAAGTTCTTTCATTGAATTTTCATGTATTAAATACTTTGTGCCTTCATTTTCTGCCAAAAAAAACCTGGAGTTTTCATCAACAAAACAAAAAGACAACCTACTGAATGGGAGAATATATTTTCCAATCATATGTTCAATAAGGGGTTAATATCCAAAATTTGTAAAGAACACATACAACTCAACAACAAACAAACACTCCAATTAAAGGGCAGAGGGCCTAAATAGACACTTCTCCAAAGAGGATGTACAGATGGCCAATAGACATATGAAAAAATGCTCAACATCTTGGATCATCAGAGATGTGCAAATTAACACCATAATGAGATATCACCTCACCCCTGTCAGAATGGCTATCATCAGTAAATCAACAAACTAGTGCACTATTGGTGGGAATGCAGACTGGTGCAGCCACTATGAAAAACACTGGAGGTTTCTCAAAAAATTTAAAAAAGAACTGCCTTATGACCCAGCAATTCTACTTCTGGGTATATATTTGAAGAAACCCAAAACACTAATTTGAAAGAACATATGTACTTCCTATGTTCACTGCAGCCTTACAATAATCAAATATGGAAATAACCCAAGTGCCCACCAATAGACAAGCAGATGAAAAAGCGATGGTACACATATACAATGGAAAATTACTCAGCCATAAAAAGGAATAAAATCTTACCATTTGTGACAGCATGGGTGGACCTAGAGGATATTATGCTATGTGAAATGAGTCAGAGAAAGGCAAATACCATATGATTTCACTTATGTGTGGAATCCAAAGAACAACATAAACAAACACAATTGAAACAGACTCATAGATACAGAAAACAGACTGATGGTTGCCAGAGGGAAGGGCGTTTGGGGGACCCAGGAAAAACGATGAAGGAATTAAGAAGTACAAGTTGGTAGTTACAAAATGGTCACAGGGATGTAAAGTACAGTATAGGGAATATAGTCAAATATGGATGGTGTCAGATGGGTAATGTAAATATCTGGGGGAACAATTTGTAAAGTATGACTGTCTAACCACTATGGGGTACACCTGAAACTAATACAAAATAATATTGAATGTAAACTGTTTGAAAATTTTTTTTAAAAAACCAAGGTTTTGATAGCAGTAAAAAAGGAACACCTAATGGTGTTAATATTTTTGTATGAGGACCAGGACTAACTGAAGGTATGTCAGTGTAATGGCTTAGGCACACTTCAAAAAATGGCATAGAGATGAAATTCCTCTTCTGGAACATGTGTCATCCCAGATTTTTTTTCTTTTTTTAAAAAATATATTTTATTGATTATGCTACTACAGTTGTCCCATTTCCCCCCCCTTTATTCCCCTCTGCCCTGCACACCCCCTCTCACCCACATCCCCCCTCTTTACTTCATGTCCATGGGTCATATATATAAGTTCTTTGGCTTCTACATTTCTTGTACTATTCTTAACCTCCCCCTGTCTATCTTCTACCTACCATTTATGCTTCTTATTCCCTGTATCTTTTCCCCTTCTCTCCCCACCACTCCCCCGATGATAACCCTCCTTGTGATCTCCATTTCTGTGATTCTGTTCCTATTCTAGTTGTTGGCTTTGTTTTTGTTTTTGCTTTAGGTTTGGTTGTTAATAACTGTGAGTTTGTTGTCACTTTACTGTATATATTTTTTATCTTCTTTTTCTTAGATAAGTCCCTTTAACATCTCATATAATAAGGGCTTGGTGATGATGAACTCCTTGAACTTGAGCTTATCTGGGAAGTACTTTATCTGCCCTTCCATTCTAAATGATAGCTTTGCTGGATAGAGTAATTTTGGATGTAGGTCCTTGCCTTTTATGACTTGGAATACTTCTTTCCAGCCCCTTCCTGCCTGAAAAGTTTCTTTTGAGAAATCAGCTGACAGTCTGATGGGCACTCCTTTGTAGGTTACTGTCTCCTTTTCTCTTGCTGCTTTTAAGATTCTCTCCTTATCTTTAATCTTGGGTAATGTAATTATGATGTGCCTTGGTGTGTTCCTCCTTGGGTCCAACTTCTTTGGGACTCTCTGAGCTTCCTGGACTCCCTAGAAGTCTATTTCCTTTGCCAGATTGGAGAAATTCTCCTTCATTATGTTTTCAAATAAGTTTTTAATTTATTTCTCTTCCTCTTCTCCTTATGGTACACCGATGATTCAGATGTTGGAATGTTTAAAGACATCCTGGAAGTTCCTAAGCCTCTCCTCATTTTTTTGAATTCTTGTTTCTTCATTGTGTTCTGGTTGAATGTTCCTTTTTTCCTTCTTGTCCACACTGTTGATTTGAGTCCCAGTTTCCTTCCTGTCACTGTTGGTTCCCTGTACATTTTCCTTTATTGTACTTAGCATAGCCTTCATTTTTTCATCTAATTTGTGACCGTATTCAACCAAGTCTGTGAGGATCCTGATTACCAGTGTTTTGAACTGTGCATCTGATAGGTTGGCTATCTCTTGGTCACTTAGTTGTATGTTTTCTGGAGCTTTGATCTGTTCTTTCATTTGGGCCATTTTTTTTTTTTTTTTGGTCTCAGTGTGCCTGTTATGTAGTAAGGGGCGGAGCCTTAGGTGTTCATCAGGGCAGGGCAACCATGTCACTGTGTTGTGATGCTATATGTGGGGGAGGGATCTGAGAGGGAACAGTGCCACTTGCTCTGCTCTCTGTTGGTTTTCAGTCACTTCCCCCACTACCCACAAACATATTGAGCCCTTCTGGTGCTAATTCCTGGGTGGGTGGGCTTGTGTATGTTCTAGGACCCTGTGGGTCTCTCCAATGAGCTCCCCTGTGAGGCAGGGAGTTTATCCCACTGTCTCAACCCCCACAGGTGTTTTCAATCAGAGGTTGAGGCTTTATTTCCCCTTGCTGGAACTCTGGGTTGCATGGTCTGTCTCGCTCCCCAGTTGTTCCTCCCAGTTTATCTGCATGGGAATGTGGGACCACCCAGTCTGCAATCTGCCACCTCACCGGGTCCTCCAGCCATTGCCTTGCTGCAAGTCCTCTCCGCCCAGCTGCCCATCTCCACCCCTCCTACCAGTCTGGGTGAGTGTTTCCTCTTTAACTCCTTGGTTGTCAGATTTCCATACAGTTCAATTTTCTGTCAGTTCTGGTTGTTTTTGTTTTAAAAATTTGTTGTTGTCTTTCTTTTGGTTGCGCGAGGAGGCGCAGTGTGTCTTCCTATGCCTCCATCTTGTCCGGAACTCCGAAAATTTCAAGAGTGTTACAATCTTATTGTTTCTTGTTGGTGCTTAGAAGAACAGAAGCCAGATGATCTGATGTTTCAAACTGCATGCTGATGTAAAAAGAAGCAAGGTTTCCCAGGATTCGTTGATCCTATTTTAAATAAACTGGTGTGTATCTTTGGGAAATCTTTAAAGAGACTGTAAACATAATGCACAAAAACTCATCACTGAAGTTCACACTCTTTAGGTATTGACACTTCAGGTCATAGAGTGAGGAGGATTTTAAAGGATCTTTGGGATATTTTAGACTCTTCTAATCAGAGCTTATATTTTCAAATTCTAGATAAACATATTGGCAAAATGTGTATCATTTCCTTTTCTCTATCAGGGTAAGATTACAAATTATTTTTTTCAAATTTCTTTTACATTTATTTGTAACCCTACTTTAAATTGGGGATTACTGCTGTTTGAATTTCAAACCTTTAGGGAAAGTTTTAGTAAGTAGATTCATCTAAGGAGAGTGTTTATAGTCATTAGACTACAAGGATTTTTTTCTGAAAACCTGCTCTCTCAGGAGTCGACCAGGGAGAAAGTAAAATGCAGACATTTTAAATTTTAAAGCAACTTTAAAGGAACTTAGCAATAAAATCTGATCT
>VMDR010025296.1:0-14570 GCA_007922815.1 Macrotus californicus | reverse complement strand
AGTAGTAAGTATATTCACCTTGCAAACCCGAAACTCTACCCCTAAAGCAACAACTCCACTATATACCCCCTACCAGCCTAATTTTACTAGAAAAAATCCAAAAGGATAAAAAGAATAACTGTTTATACTCAGTTATTGTCCCATTACTGCTAGTGACAAACTACCCATTACTAAAACTAAGAACTTTAAAATCAGAAAGTACCCAAAACTAATAGAAAATCATTACAAATGACAGAAAACAATAGAACAAAGTCGGATGCACTGATCTGTGATTATAAGTATAAAATCAAAATCTTTTTCTGAAATTTGATTTTTGTTGCTTTATACCTGTTGAAATTATCTTTGAAAAAAACCAAATTTTATTCAAAGCAAGGTATTATCGCCCTTAATACACTGAGATGAAAACATACAGTGCATTCCAAAGCCAAAAACTAACCTTGAAAGAAATCTATTAGCTATTAAATACAAAATTATCAAAATATGAGTACAGGTGTATAACATATTCTTGTCCAAACTGAACAAAATGGTCACTAATATTAACAGTTCTCAATTACTTTTACTCACATCCCGCAAACCTTGAATTACCTTCAAAAATGAGTTACATTTCAAAGCAGTGTATTTTCTTGAGTTAGTTAACTAAGGAACAACATACAGTGCAGATTTAATAGTTATTGAAAAAAATTCACTGTTTTATTATTTCTTCCCACTTTCATTCATTTTTAGAGATAATTCTAAGTGAATACAATATCCTGTTTAAAAAGTTAAATTAAGACTTCTGGCCAAGATGGAGGCATAGGTAAATATACTGTGCCTCCTCACACAACAAAAGAAGGACAATAACAAATTTAAAAACAAAAAACATAACCAGAACTACCAGAAAATCAAACTGTATGGAAGTATGACAATCAAGGAGTTGAAGAAGAAACATTCCTCCAGACTGGTAGGAGGGGCGGAGACAGGCACCTGGGGTGGAGGGGACTTGCAGCAGGGTGGTGGCTAGAGAACCAGGGAGGGCAAGGCAGTGGCTGGAGGACCAGGCAAGGTGGTGGCTGGTGGAGCAGATGGTCCCACATCTGTGTGCAGATAAACCAGGAGGAACAACTGTGGAGCAAGACAGACCACGCAACCCAGGGTTCCAGTGAGGAGAAATATGGCCTCAAAACCTCTGAGTGAAAAAAACCTATGTGGGTTAAAGGAACAGAAGAAACTTCCAGCCTTACAGGAGAGTTTGTTGGACAGACCCACAGGGTCCTAAAACGTACATAAAACCATCCACCTGGGAATCAGCACCAGAAGGGCCCAATTTGCTTATGGGTTTCGGGGGAAGTGACTGAAAGCGCCAAGAGCTGAGCAAGTGGCACTGTTCCCTCTTAGACCTCTCCCCCACATGAAGTATCAAACGCAGTGACACAGATAAACACAGTGACACCCCCACAGTGGTAAATACCTAAGGCTCCACCCCTTCGTATGTAATAGGTGCACCCAGGCAGAAAAACAAAAGGTCCAAATGCAAGAACAAATCAAAGCTCCAGAAAAAATACAACTAAGCAATGAAGAGATAGCCACCCTATCAGATGCAGAGTTCAAAACAATGGTAATCAGGATGCTCACAGAAATGGTTGAGTATGGTCACAAAATAGAGGAAAAAGGCTATGAAAAGTGAAATAAAAGAAAACGTACAGAGAACCAACAGTGGCAGGAAGGAAACTGGGACTCAAATCAACAGTTTGGACCAGAAGGAAGAAAGAAACATTCAACCAGAACAGAATGAAGAAACAAGAATTCAAAAAAATGAGGAGAGGCTTAGGAACCTCCAGGACAACTTTAAACGCTCCAACATCCAAATCACAGGGGTGTCAGAAGGAAAAGAGAAAAAGCAAGAAATTAAAAACTTATTTTAAAACATAGTGAAGGAGAACTTCCCTAATCTGGCAAAGGAAATAGACTTCTAGGAAGTCCAGGAAGCTCAGAGAGTTCCAAAGATGTTGGACCTAAGGAAGCATACACCAAGGCACATCATAATCACATTACCCAAGATTGGAGATAAGGAGAGAATCCTAAAAGCAGCAAGAGAGAAGGAGACAGTTACCCACAAAGGAATTCCCATAGGACTGTCAGCTGATTTCTCAAAAGAAACCTTGCAGGCAAGTAGGGGCTGGAAAGAAGTATTCAAAGTCATGAAAGGCAAGGACCTACATCCAAGACTACTCTACCCGGCAAAGCTCTCATTTAGATAAAGTGCCTCCCAGACAAGGTCAAGTTAAAGGAGTTTATCATCACCAAGCCCTTATTATATGAAATGTTAAAAAGACTTATCTAAGAAAAATAAGATCAAAACTAGGGACAGTAAAATGACAACAAACTCACCACTATCAACAACTGAACCTAAAAAACAAAAACAAAAATAAACTAAGCAAACAACTAGAACAGGAACAGAATCACAGAAATGGAGATCACATGAAGTGTTATCATCAGGGAGTGGGTGGGGAGAGAGGGGGAAAAGGTACAGGGAATAAGAAGCATAAATTGGTAGGTAGAAGATAGACAGGGGGAGGTTAAGATATGTATAGGAAATGGAGAAGCCAAAGAATTGTATGTACGACCCATGGACATGAACTAAGGTGGGGGCACAGGGCAGAGGGGAATAAAAGGGGAGAAAAAAATGGGAAAACTCTAATAGCATAATCAATAAAATATATTTTTAAAGAAAAGTTAAATTAAGGCAATGAAGAAGAGCTGTGGAAGGAATACGTAAAAATAAGAAACAATAGAAAGAAAGTCAACAATAAAGTGTAAGTTTTTATTTCAAATTCTTGTTAGGAACATTTTTCTCTAGTAAAGGAATTAGCATACTGAAGTTTAAAAAAGATTCAATTAAACACTGAGCTTAAACTATACTTATACTTACTTAGGTTTCAGTAAATTATACCAAATCAACCTAACATGATGCAGACCATTGTTAATATACAAATATGATGTTGTTGACCCATTATCAATAGCAAATGTTGCTTGGGTTTGTTTTGTTTTCTGCCAGCCATCCAACTTCTTCCTGGTCCTAATCAGGACCACCAACTCAATGAGAGTGCCATCTCCATCTTCCGCCAGACTGATACACTAAAGTGTGCTTGCTAAACCAGTCCTATTTGAATCCCACTGCATGCTAGGCCTGCATTATTCTGAGGTGCTTTTTTACATCCTGTTTGCATTTAGAATGGAGAGGATGAGAAAGACCAGCAGAGTGTAATCCCTGAACAACATACCCTAGTGGCTCCTAAGCTCTCCTAGTTTCCAAAAACACACAGATCCTCCAGAAGGTTAAATTTTGTATAAGGACTAATTCTCTCAAAGCACAATGCTGACCCTGATGATCTCCAGGGTCTCCTTGCAGCTCTGTGACTTGTTGACTCTGCTCTTTTCATGTTTTCTAACTGCCAAAACCTTGAGAACTGGTCATTTACAAAGAAAAGTAATTGAGCTTTCAGAGTTGAGGTGTCACTGGGCCCCAAGGCTCACTGAGCAGTTACAAAGCAAGAAGCCCCAGAAAGGCAGTTTTAAAGTGCATCCTTTCCAGCGGCTTCATGTGGACTGCCTTACCCACCCAGACCTTCAGGGCAGCATTATCAATTCCCAGGAGACTTGGAACAGGAAAGTTTAAAGGTGTCATAGCTGTTGCTTTCAAAGAACTACACATTTGTGAAATAAATGGGGAAATGTGAATGTGGACTGAGTATTATGCAAAGGAATTAGTACGCTTGATTTTATTAGGTATGATCGTGACATTTGGTTATAAGATAATGCCTATAATCTTTTAAAGGTTCCATTCCCAGAAGCAGGAGTGAAATGACATGATGTCAGACACCTGCAGAGCTGCTTAAAATACTGTGACATAAAAAAAATGTTAGATGAGACAATGCTACAAAATTAAAAACATTTTAAGTTTATATACAAGGGAGCATTATTTTACTCTGTATATGTTTGAAATCTTTCATCACAAAAGACATTTTAACTTCCCATTACCCATTTAAAGATTATATTATTTCCAGAAGAGGTTAAATGTGACTATATTTAAACTGCTTATAAGTAGTAATTTTGCTTTTCCCTATTTTGGCTTTTGGAAAGGTTTCCCTCCTGGTGTGGCTATTTGAAACACACCATCCAATTTATTACCAACAGTTTTTCTCGGGAACAAGGGGGTGGAACCCGGTCTCAACAGGTGTATATATGCACAAACCCACAACAAACAAGATGCCAGCTTAACTGAAAGCAAATCAACATTAAGAAAGAAAAGAGGAAAGAACACCAAGTCACAATACTTAACCTGGACTATGTGCCACCCCAAGGTTTGTTTATGGAGTAAGGGCTTAAAAGATATTAATACTTTTCCTCCCACCTTCTAAGTTCTTCTGGCTGGGCCAATAACCAAATTAACAGGAGAAACCGAAGTTTAATACAAGCACTCGGAGAATTCAGACATGATCAATCCATGAAAATTCCAAAGACAGTGAGGCAACATTAGGTAGTTGTTCCCTCCTTTGTCCGAATTTTTTTGGAGACAAGAAAGGAAGGAGTGGGGAATGGGCAATTTACAGGTATTTGAGAAGGACAGGAACACAAGCCAGGGAAATCCTTGCTAGGTGACTCAGAAACGAGACACGGGGGTATTTAGCTGACAAACACCTGGGGGAAGCCCTGCGGTTTACCATACTTAACTAAAATTAGGCTAAGGCAGCATCCTAAAATCTCCTTCCTGACTCTCATGAGCAGGAAAGGAGGGGGGTGTCAAAGGTCCTGAGTCCTTTGTTTCTTAGTAAACAGCTTAAAATCAACATCCCCCAAAGCAGCTTCAGGGTGCAGAACTTTGGTTCCTTCAGTGGCAACTCCTGCTTCCAGATCTTTCACGTTATCACCATGGTGACTTCTATTTAACTTTGAATACAAATAGAAGGAAAAGGCTCAGTTTATGCGAGTTATAAAATAGAAAAAACTGAAAATTCCAGCTTCTCTTGGTGCACTACTGCCTCCTGCAGTCAGCAGAACAGGTCTGATGGCCAAAAGCAAGCTCGTTTTCAGATCTTCATAAATGGGACAATTTTCACAGTAAACTTGATTAGCAGATGCTGTGGAAAGGCCATGTATAATGGGGTACAGAGCAAGGGTCCCCTGAAAATAGATGAACCTCCATAGTCCTTGATTGGGGGAAAGGAGGAATGGGTAATATAGTGTTTAAGATACTTTGCATAACAATGGCAAGTAGCCGTGCCTTCCTGAAGGGAAGAGGCCTGCCACCCAGGGCCAACTGTGTACGTTACTGAGAACATTCAGTGGCTCCTGACACAGCCTGGGCAGGGAGCTTATACTGTGCCTGCCTTACAGGCAGGGGCAGATGCCTACCCTGGATGTCCATGAGTTGCTGGGGCCTTCTGCCCTGACTAAAGATGGCAGCCAAAAGAAGGTAAGTGATACAGGGGAACTGGCAAAAATGGTGGACACTAACACACCATAGGAAGGGCCGGATATGAGGTCACACAGGAAGTTCCAGGCCAAGGATTTAAATTAGGGTGGGCTAAAAGAGAGGAGAGCCGTGTGGTCTGGAGTAAGAGAGAGGTCTGAAAGTCAGAAGTCCAGTGAGCCCCCAGAGCTGGTGATGCAGTGGGGGCGAGGGACCTGCCCAGCCACCCAGATTCCAGAAGATGGACAGAGCTGACAGAGAAGCAGGGATGCGTCCAGCCACCCAGATTCATGAGGGATGCTTGCAGCTAAACTGTGACCAGGAATGCTGAGTTGCAGACTTTTGCTTTTCTGAAAGATAGTACCTCTGAGGGGTATATTCTGAAACTGGCCTGGTTTGGCAAAGAGAGGCAGGACTACGTGTTTTGGGGTGTTATTAAAGGCAGTGACACTTAAAGGCAGAAATCTGCCATTATTCTAAATCTGAACAACCTTTAAGTAAACAACCCCTTTCCTTTTTCACCAAACTTTTGCACTGGGAGTCATGCTTCTTGGTGGCAGGCAGTGAAACCCCACAGCTGCTCCAGAACAGTATGGGTGGGGTTCTGTAATAAGAGTACTCAGAATTACTACTATCAAATGATGAGATACAAAGGATCAAACTGACTGAAATTTTAGTCACACGTTCTGTTCCCACACTATTCAATGATCATTTGAGCACTTAAAAAGGAGTGTTATAAATTCCTCTTTATATAAAACCAAATTAAATCTAAACCATCTGTGAATTTACAGTCCTCCAGCTTGAAGAAAATGAAGAGGCAAGTAAATACAATGACACCAGGAAATATTCAGAAGAGTCAGTCACTTTTAGCTTATTGAAACACTATAGGATTAATAAAGATTTAAGTTTGATTTCCTCATCCTTCTATTTCATAAATTACATAATAATAATTATAACTAATACTCATAAATTCAGATATCACTAAAGTCTAAATTTGTTATTATGTTTAGGAAACTTTGCTAAGAAATATGTTCTGAGTTCTGGCCAAGATGTAGGCATAGGTAGAAACGTTTCGCTTCCTTGCACAACCAAAAGAAGGATAATAACCAATCTAAAATCAATAAAACAATCAGAACTGCCAGAAAATCAAACTGTATGGGACTCTAAAAACCAAGGAGTTACAGAAACATTCACATGTAGACCGGTAGGTTGGGTGGAGATGGGCAGCCAAGCAGCAAAGAGGGTTGCCTCACCCAGATGAACATATAAGGCCTCGCCCCATTACAATGTATCAGGTGCACTGAGACAAAGAAATATGGCCCAAATGAAAGAATAGATCAAAACTCCAGAAAAAGAGGTAAGCCACAGGGTAATAGCCAACCTATCTGATGCAGAGTTCAAAACACTGGTATCAGGACGCTCAGACAACTGATTGGGCTCAGATGCAAAATGAAGGAACAAATGAAGGCTACCCAAAGTGAAATAAAGCAAAATATTCAGGGAACCAAGAGTGATGGGAAGGAAACCCAGATTCAAATCAACGATTTGGAACAAAAGGAAGAAATAAACATCCAACAGAAACAGAATGAAGAAACAAGAATTCAAAAAAATGAGGAGAAGCTTAGGAACCTCTGGGACAACTTTAAATGCTCTAACATCTGAATCCTAGGGGTGCCAGAAGGAGAACAAGATGAAGAAGTTAAAAACTTACTGGAACAAATAATGAAGGAAAACTTCCCCAATCTGGCAAAGGAAATAGACTTCCAGGAAGTCCAGGAAGGCCAGAGAGTCCCAAAGAAATTGGACCACAAGAGGAACATATCGAGGCACATCATCATTAAATTACCCAAGATTAAAGATAAAGAAAGAATCTTAAAAGCAGCAAGAGAAAAGGAGACAGTAACCTACAAAGGAGTGCCCATCAGACTGTCAGCTGATTTCTCAAAAGAAACCTTGCAGGCAAGAAGGGGCTGGAAAGAAGCATTCGAAGTCATGACAGGCAAGGACCTACATCCAAGATGACTCTATCCAGCAAAGCTATCATTTAGAATGGAAGGGCAGATAAAGTGCTTCCCAGATAAGGTCAAGTTCAAGAAGTTCATCATCACCAAGCCCTTATTATATGAAATGTCAAAGGGACTTATCTAAGAAATAGGAAAAGATAGAGTTCTGGCCAAGATGGAGGCATAGGTAGAAACCCTTCACTTCCTCACACAACCAAAAGGAAGATAACAATCAATCAAAAATCAATAAACAACCAAAAGCACCAGAAAATCAAACTGCATGGAACTCCCACAACTAAGGCCAGGGGTGGGGCTGGCTGCTGAGCTCAGTGAGCAGCATGGGAGGGACTGACTTCAGGGGACTCAGAGTTGACTGTGGGCTCCGGCTGGGGTTGCCGCAGTGGGAGATACTCCCAGTCTCACACAAGAGTCCCACAGAAAGAGCACCAGGGACAGGCAGGGGAGCTGCATTGTTCCTTCTCTGGCCCCTTCCCCCACAGCCAGCGCAACATCCCAGCAAAGAGAGTTGCTCTGCCCTGGTGAACACCTAAGGCCCCGCCCCTTACAACCTATCAGGTGTGCCAAGACAAAGAAATATGGCCCAAATGAAAGAACACAGCAAAGCCTTAGAAAGAGAACTAAGCGAGGAGGATATAGCCAACCTATCTGATGGAGAATTTAAAGCCCTGGTAATCAAAACGCTCACAGATCTGATTGAGTTTGGTCAAAAAATGAAAAAACAAATGAAGGAGACCCAAAGTGAAATAAAGCAGAATGTTCAGGGAATCAACTGTGACAGGAAGGAAACCAGGACTCAAAGCAACAATTTGGAACAAAAGAATATGGACAATGGTTTGGGATAGCAACAAGGAGTGCAGGGTGCTTAGTAGAGGGAAACAAAGAGGGGGAAATTGGGATAACGGTAATAGCAAAATCAATAAAAACAATGAAAAGAAAGATACTGTGGAAACCTCACTGCTGCTTTGACCCATACTACCACGACTCTACCCAAATGGTGTCCCCACTAGTGGCTCTCTCAATTCCAATCCAAACTCCATACAGCTGCTAAGTGTTCTAAACACAGTGAACACTGGAAAGTATTTCAAGAATATTTAGAAGGCAGAATACTCTACACTCTGAAATGTGTGCATCCATCTGCTGCCCTTGCCCAGCTCCACTTCCCAGCCCAGACACTGTCCTCAACACCCGTAGTTCTCTGACTGCAGTCTTCCCCATCCCTACCCACCCTTTACAGCTAGCTCCAAAGTAAAATCCTCTGGAAAGCGCTCCCAGTCTACTGGCTGCTCCTTCCTCCATACGTTTTAGTAGTTTCATGCATCTTCTTAAAATAATTCAAACAGCTGTCTATCCCACTAAACCATAAGACATTTCAGGTGAGAAACCACATCTCTCCATGAATCTAGAATACTGTCTAGATACTGGGGGTACTAGTAAATATTTGATGGTCTAAATAAATGCTCAGAAGTAAATTTTAGGAGCAGAAAACAAAGTTTAAGATCTAACTAAAAAGAAAGTAAAGATCAAACCAAGTATATACTGGGCAAATGGTAAGATTTCTGCCATATTTACAGCTAAGAGTATAAAACTATGGCAATTTCGAATTACCAACATTCTTAAATAATAATTTGAGGACTACATATTGTACAGAGGTTTTCTTTTTCCCTTGTTGGGTTTAGAGGGAGCACTGGAAAGTGTCTGTTGCAATGCAAAAGTAATTCGATTATGTAGATTCTCTTCCAAATCAAATCAGGGAGCTACAATCAGGGAGCAAGGGAACTTAAGATCAATTGCAAGAAAACAGAATCTACACATAATTCTCATTTCCGCACAGTTTAACTATCATCAGTGCCTGCCAGAGTCTGCAGTGAACTTACCCGAGCTGAAGCAGAGACGGAATTTTGGCCAGTCTGGGCCTGCACATGCGCAGGTTCTCTCTCTGCCACAGAGTCTGTTACAGCTCCACCCTCCTGAGACTCAACTGTTTCCATGGTCGTTTGTCTGAAGAGACAATAAAAAGGAAGAAATATTAATGTTCCATCTGAAATGTTTCTCTGTTTTTACCTATCTCTCTGATACTCATTTCTGTCACCCAAATGCACTAGTTTAATTTTTCAAAAAATAAGTTCAGTGGCAGAGTCCTAACTCTCCAAACTGAAGGCGGCTCTTCTGCCCACTGGACATGACCATGACCAAAGGAGAGCTGCAAAACACTTTATGGAAATTCGTTTATTAAAACGTTTTTGAATTGCATAATTAAGTCTCCTTGATAATTATTTTAATCCAGGTAGTATAAATGATAAAATTAGGTTTTTTATTTTACATGAAGTCTGTAATTCTCAAGGCTGAACACACCTGCTTTATAATATGAAAGGATTTTGCCAGTGTCTAAGTTAAGTGCATCACAACACAAAGGTGTGTCTAGCTTTGTCAGCATTAAGAAGTTTCCCTACACAAGCCTCTCAAATTGCACCCCTCAGAACTCACTGCTTGTCCTAGAGCCCGCAGTTTCTTAAAGAAGAAAATCTAATACTCGGCAGGAAAAACTTTTGATACAATGTTGTTGCTTAGGATTTCAATTTAAGTTAATGATTTCTATATGGAGCCTTTCCAGATAAAAAAGTAAACCTTATCAGAATTAATTTTACTTTACTATAAAGTTAAAATGCAAACAAAATAAAGAAACTCAAATTTTTAAAACATTTTTTAATTTAAAAAACTTTATTTAACATTTTATATAACTGGGATATCTCTAGGCCCACCACATAAAATTATTTGAAATGTTTTACCAAGAGGGGTATAATCTTTTAAATTATCTGTAATATATTTTATTGATTATGCTATTACAGTTATCCCATTTTCACCTCCTTTATTCCCCTCCACCCTGCACATTCCCTCCCATCCACATCCCCTCCCACCTTAGTTCATGTCCATGGGTCATGCATATAAATTCTTTGGCTTCTACATTTCCTGACTATACTTAACCTCCACCTGTCTATTTTGTATCTACCATTTATGCTTCTTATTCTCTGTACGTTTTCCCCCACTCATCCCTCCTCCCCCCACCCGCTGATAGCCCTCCATGTGATCTTTAGTTCTGTGAATCTGTTCCTGTTGTAGTTGTTTGCTTAGCTTGCTTTTGTTTTTGTTTTGTAGGTTCAGTTGTTGATAGTGGTGAGTTTGCTGTCATTTTACTGTTCATTTTTTCAATCTTCTTCCTTTTCTTGGAGTCCCTTTAACATTTCATATAATAACGGCTTGGTGACGATGAACTCCTTTAACTTGACCTTATCTGGGAAGCACTTTATCTGCCCTTCCATTCTAAATAAGAGCTTTGCTGGACAGAGTAATCTTTCATATAGGTCCTTGCCTTTCATGATCGGGAATACTTCTTTCCAGCCCCTTCTTGCCTATAAGGCTTCTTTTGAGAAATCAGCTGAGAGTATTATGGGAACTCCTTTGTAGGTAACTGTCTTCTTTTCTCTTGCAGGTTTTAAGATTCTCTATTTATCTTTAATCTTGGGTAATGTTATGATGTGCCTTGATGTGTGCTTCCTTGGGTCCAACTTCTTTGGGACTCTCGGGGCTTCCTGGACTTCCTAGGAGTCTATTTCCTTTGCCAAAGTAGGGAAGTTCTCCTTCATTGTGTTTTAAAATAAGTTTTCAATTTCTTGTTCTTCCTCTTCTCCTTCTGGCACCCCTATGATTTGGATGTTGGAACGTTTGAAGTTGTCCTGGAGGTTCCTAAGCCTCTCCTCATTTTTTTGAATTCTTGTTTCTTGATTGTGTTCTGGTTGGATGTTTATTTCTTCCTTGTGCTCCAAACTGTTGATTTGAGTCCCCTTTTCCTTCCCTTCACTGCTGGTCCCCTCTATGTTTTCCTTTATTTCACTTTTCACAGCCTTCACTTTTTCCTCTATTTTGCATACATAACCACTTCTGTGAGCATCCTGATTACCAGTGTTTTGAACTCTGAATCTGATGGGTTGGCTATCTCTTCATTGCTTAGCTGTATTTTTTCTGGAGCTTTGATCTGTTCTTTCATTTGGGCCATATTTTTTTGTCTGGGCGCGCCTGTTATGTAGTAAGGGGCAGAGTCCTAGGTATTCACTAGGAAGGGGCAACCCACCTCCCTGCATTGTGGCCCTGTAAATGGTGCAGGGGTCGGAGAGGGAAAAATGCCACTGCTGAGCTCTTCCTGGCTTTCAGTTACTTCCTCAGCTACCAACAAGCAAATTGGGCCCTTCTGGTGCTGATTCCCAGGTGGGTGGACTTGTGTATGTTCTAGGACCCTGTAAAGTCTCCTGTGAGGCTGGCAATTTCTCCTGCCTTCTCAACTCCCACAGGTTTTTTCACTCAGAGGCTTTGAGGCTTTATTTCCCCACTCTGGAGCCCTGGGTTGTGTGGTTTGTCTCATTTCCCAGTTGTTCCTCCAGGTTTATCTGCACGTAAATTTGGGACCACCTGCTCCGCAAGCTGTGGCATTTCCTGCCTTGGTACTCTAGCCATCCCCCCCACTCCCCGCGCCCCCCGCCCCATCTTCTCTATCCTGGCTGACAGTCTCTGCTTCTCCTACCAATCAAGATGAATATTTCTTCTTTAACTCCTTGGTTGTCAGACTTCCATACACAGTTTGATTTTCTGGCAGTTCTGGTTGTTTTTTGGTTTTAAATTTTTTGTTGTCCTTCTCTTGGTTATGCAAGGAGACACAGTGTGTCTACCTATGTCTCCATCTTGGCTGGCCAAATTTCAAATTTCTTAAAGTTGGAAATTACATAAACTCTAAGCATGAGGCATAAACTACCATTCTGTAGATATTAAGCAGCATAGCTACTGACGAAATCACACTACTAAATTATTAATAAAGACACCATAAAACAAACTTCACTAGGTGCAGTGATCGGTCGTCTAACTTCCTGTGGAAACACTAGTCCAAACCAAATGCCACTCGGATCAGTCAGGACTTCACAGGACTGTGATTCAGTGCCAAGCAAAAACGGTGTTTCCCTGTCCAAACCATTCTGATGACACTCTGAAGAAAAACTGGGAAGCATTCAGGTGGAGCAACTTGACTCCAGTCCCTCAGATCACCCCCGCGCCCCCAGATCCTTTGGTGGGAGGCCTTTGGTCTTGTTTCTAGTTTTCAAAGGAAACGCCGGCGAGGGACAGCCAAGTGGGGTCAGCATGCAAGTGTCCGGGAAGCGGACACAGGCCAACCCTGCTCTCCAGTTCTAGGTACAGACTAGTCCCAAACGCGGACTCAGTCCTCAGTTTCACCCAAGGCCGGGTCCACTCACTTCACTTTTTAAAAAACGAGCGAGCGCAGCCTGGTCCAGCAGCTTGGTTGTGGCCCGGGCCAGACCGTGCCCGAGACCAGGGCTCCCCACCGCCCGCGCCCAGAGCTGCCCCTTCACGTCCGGACACCGGGGCCGACCGGGGCCGGCCCCTGTCACCTAGCCACCGGCCCCCCGCCCGCGGTACCCGAGCCCAGGTCCGGAGCCGCGCTGTGAGGGTCCCGGCCGGGCCGCGCTCACCGTCGATGTTCTCCCGGTCGCTGATGTGCTGCAGGTTGCAGCCCGTGTCCTCGCGGCTCAGGTCGGCGTCGGGCCGGTAGGACTCCAGCCGGGAGTGCGCATTCCTCCGGAGCTTGGGGCTGGAAGACACGCAGCACGAGGTAGTGTTCCCCATCGTCGGCGGCCCGGGGCCCGCGGCGAGCGCCGGGCTCCTACAGCGAGGCCCACCGTCGGGGACGGACGTAAGCGCGGTCCGCAGCGGCGTTGCCGGGGGCGGCGGGGGCGGCGACCAGCAGCGACAGGGGGTTCCGTCCGCCCCCGCGCCGCCCAGCCCGCCCCCTGCGGAAGGGCGCCCGCTCCGCGCAACCGCCCCGTTGCCTGTCTTCCCCCGGCCCCGCGGCCTCGGAGGGGGCCCGGCCGGCGCCTGCTCGCTGCCTCCGGGAGCGGTTCCGGTTCACGCCGCGGAGACGCGGGTCCAGGCTGGCGGAGGAGGGCGGCACTAGCAGCGACTGTCAACTGAACCAAAAGGGGGAGAGAGACAACAAAACAAACAAATAATAAAAAAAGAAACTAAACAAACAACCAGAGCGGAAACATCACAGATATGGAGTTGATTTGGAGGGTTATCAGCTGGGAGGGGGAAGGGGCAGAATGGGGGAGTGGTGCAGGGATTAAGACGTGTAAATGGTAGGCACAGAGGAGACGGGAGGATGCTGAGAACAGCATGGGCAATGGAGACGCCAAGGAACTTAGATGCACGACCGCAGGTCGTGAACTAAGTGTGTGTGGGGGTGGGGGGAGGGATTGGGACAACTGCAGCAGCATAATCAATAAAATGTTTTAAAAAGTAAATAAATTTAACAATAAAAAAAATAAAGTGTGCAGCAGCATAATCAATAAAATGTTTTAAAAAGTAAATAAATTTAACAATAAAAAAAATAAAGTGTGTTTGGGAAATATCTAACCCATATACAGTAGGCATTGATGAAGCTCAAATTGAAGAGGAGATACCGGATTCACCAGGCATAGAAAGGCATGATAAAGAAAAGATCATATGGATCCAAAAGAAGTTCATCCTAAGTTATTCTCTCTCTGTTTGGCTATTGGTTTGAGTGAGCTTATTCTTTTTGCTTCCAAAGATTTTATATGAATATATAAAAGCTGAGTGAAATCTTCAATGAAGATAGTATAAGCTTAACTACTTAGTCTTTCAGGCCTCTAACACAGTTATTTTTCAGCTTCAACGTGTGCCTCCCTAGTGCATAATAGTAATTTTGAGGTATTGTCATACTTCAAGAAAAAGAAAATGTATTATGATGAATTTCTTTTCAGGTCTCAAGGAAGCTGAAATTTATTGATTTAAAAATATGTAATTATTGTTAAAGATCCTACGTAGAATCTTACACTTTAAAAAGTGGAAAGTCATAGGATATATGAGTATACGGTAGTTCTATACTGGACACCTAGACTAGGATATGTCTCTGCAAGGGCAGTTGCATGCATTCCTACCTCCAAATCATACCAAAGTGAAGGACCAGAGCTATATCGCCAGCAGGTTTAACAATAGCATTGTCTAATGCAGGCCCC
>VMDR010025295.1:0-14569 GCA_007922815.1 Macrotus californicus | reverse complement strand
GATATGAATATTAATTTTCACAAATTAGGTGCTTGGATTCCTTAGTAATCTAAGTCCCACTTGGGACTTACTATTTCTGAATTTCAGATTAAATAGGGAACTTCTTTATCATGTGTAAATTTGTCATGAATCAGAAAAAAAATGTGTGACTGACTTAATACATCTTAATTCTACTTCTTCTATATGCTAAGAATAAGTTTTTTCTACATCAGAACCACATATAAGATATTTAATGATTACTTTTAGTCAAACATGACAGGACAAAACAGGAAAGGGGGAGGGCTGAGCAGGCACACAGTGGCCCAAACCTCGGTGAAAACAGGGCAGAACCTATCTATTGTACACACCAGTTTCTGCATCGGTTTCCCCTGGAGGAGAGGATTCTGAAGATGAAAAATGTCTCAAGACCACCATGCCAGGCAGTGAAAAGTGTGAAATACTGTTACTGATGGGTACACACACACAGCACACCTGTATGCTTTTTTGGCACAACTGTAATAAAAAAGATTTTCTGAGAAATTTAACAAATATATTTTCCTTTGAAACATGCTTAATCTAAGTGCCAAAAACAATATTTTAAAGAACTGTTTATTCCCAAATAAGAGAAAATTAATATTCATATCCTATTGCATAAGCAATACTATCTTCCAAGTGATTAGAATAGCAAGCCTAAATCCTGCAGATGTAAAACGAACTACAGTTTCCTACCAGACAGTAAATGTTCAGAAGTAATCCACGTTATTATTTACAGTATGTATTCTCTTCTCATTTGATCTGAAGGATACACACCTTAAAAGTAAACTGAATTCTGTTCTTCCTATTTTTTCCTTCAAAGGCAATCACATATCAGAGAGTACTTCTCTCTACTCAGGGAATGTTTACTCATTTATTATCTTGGAAACTACTTAATTGTTAATTCAGAAATACATATAGGATCAAGTACTAGAGATATTTCTTAAAGGTATGCTGTCTTCCTGAATATCAATTTCACCAATACATTCACAAAAGCATTTTTTAACCGTTTGAGTCCCAAGCAGCGCGATTGCACTGCTGACAATACCCCCTGGGACTCAAACGGTTAAATCCTATTGTTAATATTTTGATACAAAGGAAAGCATTTCTTTTAAGCAGAGTTAGACTTTGAAGATAGTTAATAATGAATTAACATTAACATTGATTCTCCGTAAGCCACCTCATTAAAAATGGTTCCATATTGCACCACCTAAAATATTTCAATAAGTATTTACTTACCTGGGAATATTCAAAGTCAGTGATAGGGGCTATACTCTTGATATAGTCTGATCGAAATTGGTTTTCTGGGTTGGCCAGTGGAACTGGCGGTATTATAGTACTCATCGCCGAAATGATTGTCTGAAATGGAATAAAGAAAAATACATATGTGGATAAATATACCATTTAGGCGCCATGTATGGTAATCTAATATATTTCTGTCTACATAGTTTCAGAGAGAATAGTACTTAAATTTTTAGTAAACAAGCATTTAAATAAAAATCCTTACCACAATAGCATCTTTAACATTTTTCCGAATGTCCAGAATTTTCTGCTTCTTTTCCCTGTTAAAAGAGAACATTATTAAATTAAATAATTAAAAGAGAACTGTTATTAATTTATTGTTAGCACTGATTTGAATGAATTGAGTGGGATTTTAAATTTCCAGCTGTGGCACCTGGCTAAACTGGCTTTCCTAGAGGTCAACGTCAGCCCCCAGGAAAACAGTTTTTATCTGCAAGGTTTCTATCTGAAAAAGGAAAACATCCCTCTTTTCTAACTTGTACTCTAAACCAATTTGAATGCACATATCACAATCTATAGTTTTAAACAATCAAAAAAGTTTCACAAAATGTGGCAAACTCGTCATGAATATTGCGTGTAAAACCTATACATCTATACTTATAAATATATTTGATTTGAATCTATCCGTGTGTTGATAGATATGAATTAAAATAGGTGCAGACAAAGATATAGAGAAAAGTGAATATTGACATATTGGTTGTGTTCAGAGCAATACCAAAAATACAGATCAATATCTCAAGAATGCCTAATAAATCCTATTTTGTTAACCAAGTTACTTTACCTTTTGATGTAGACACTGTCAAAAGAAGGATTTACCTATGTATATTTGGTATATTGGGTTGGTCAAAAAATCCATATGGTTTTGTCCATAAAGTCCATAAAATAAAAGACGCATTTTTTCATTTTCACCGAGAATTTTATTGATTTGGATATTTTGAGTATGTTGGCTACTTCCAGTGTGGTGTAACCGTTGATTGTTTTGGTGTCTCAGTTTGATTGTTATGAACTTCAACTGGTCTACCCAACCTGGAGTATCATCCAGGGAGAAATCGCTAGCACAGAAACCTCAAAACCACTTCTGACAACTTCGATCAGTCACAGCACCTTCTCCATACACTGCATAAATCTTTTTTTGTTTTTCAGTTATGCTTTTACCTTTCTTGAAATAATGAAGCATAATTTTCCAAAATGTTGCCAATATTAAAATGGCTACTCAAAAATTCACCAATTTAATGCTTTTTTAAATGCACACGGATATGACAGTTGTCACAATGCAATTTAACAAAATTGTTTAGAATGAAGTTAAAGACAACTAACGAAGAAGCACTACTAGAGGTATTTTATGGAAAAAACCAAACGAACGTTTTGGTCAACCCAATATACCAAATTCAACAATACACTCCTATATTCTTCTTCCTTAAAGGAGCATTCAATGATTAAATTAACTGCCTAGAGAAAGCACTTTTGGGAAGGTTGAGAAAGAAGTTACAAAGTTTGCACGCAGTTCGGAAGCAAAATCGAAATTGATCGTTCCTTACTCTGGATTAAATCCATTGACGTGCAGGATCCTCATTTGTTTGACGATAGTGCTTTTCCCAGACTCACCAGCCCCTACAAGCAAACAAAAAGAATGCTGTGATCTGTAGCCCTTTGCCTTTGCCGTCTTTCACGCCAACCCACAATGAGCAATTATCCTGCCCCAACGCACGCATTCTCAAGTACACGGAAGCTCTGGGCTGGAGGAGCTGGCCGGAGTCGCTGGCTGTGCGCTCCGCTCCGGCCTGGAGCCGCGGCGGGTGCCCTCCCTCCTTACCCAGTAGCAGCAGGCGGTGAGTCGCTTTGTAAGCCAGGCGCTCTTTCTGCAACTGCTTCTCGATCTTTTTGTTGGCCTCGCGTCTTTCTTTTTCATCGACGCCCTGGTCTTCTGTTGTCTTGCTGTTGCCCAAACAGCCCATGCCTGCCTGCTTGGTTGGACGTCAGGCACAGTTAGGAATTTGCACAAAAAGCAATAGAGAGTTGTAGATAACGTGTGGATCCTGCGACGGCTTCTTTTTTTTGCTGCTGAAAGAGATGGTCTGGTCTCTCGGTGTTTTCCAATCAGAACGCGTTCTTCTCCCTCCCCCTGCCCACCGCAAATTCCTAACTCAAAAGGATGCAGGGAAGACGCACGGAATCAAAGGCTTTTTAAAGATATCTGTTCAGAATTATCTGCCGGATAATGGCATACAGTGAATGGTGAAAGGGGCAGAGGGCGCTAGGCTCTGCTGGAGCCAGCCGCTTGGCGCTGCGCCCTCCACTCGCCCAGCGTTCCCCCTCGGAGCTCAGCCCGGCTCAGCCCCGCTCCCGGGTGCACAGCGGCGAAGCGCCCAGAGGGGCCTCGGAGGAGGCCGTGTGCTCTGCCCGGTGCCGGACCGTGAGGAGTGGTGGCTGAGAGTGGCGGGAGCAACGGACTGCGCTGCTGAGTTCTCAGAGGGCGACCGACTATGGCCACCTACCCGCTAGTCTGCCGCGCCCCTCTCTGCCTCCTGCTCGAGCCTTGCGCTCCCTCCGGGTCTCAATTCCGCTGGGGCTTCCGCGCTGCAGGGAAGGGGGAGCTGGCCGGCTGGAGATTGGGGGACGTGGCCGTGCTCTGGTTCCGGGTGGATGGAGTGGCGCTGGCACTGACGGTGCTGGCCCGTGAGAAGCTCACCCACGTGGGGTCCCGACCACTGCCGGGCGACTCTCTCACACCCCAAGCCCAGGAGAGTGGGTCTGGGCGAGAGCTCCCTGCCGGTCCTTGGGATGCCTCCCTATTCTCTGGCAGGGGAGGCCTCACGCAGGATCATACATATTCTCTCAGGGAGGAGGCTCTGTAAGGAGCGCACCAGTCACACCGCCTTTGTTCCCTTCATTTTCTAGACTATTCCAGCACACCCACGCTGCCGCCTCCCTTAGCCTCTTGTCTTTACCTCCAGCCCCCGTTTTCCTTTGCAGTTCTCTGAACAGCTGTGCTCCTTTTCTCGAGGACACTCTGGCCTCGAAATTGGCATTGTAGCCAAGAATAAATGAGGGCAGGGGACGGGCATGTGTCCTCAGGTACTGTGACTGAGTGGGAGATAGGTTCGTCCATTGCTACTACAGCCAGCCCAGAGGGCAGCCAGCCTCTTTGCACTTGGGTTGCTGTACTTGAAGGAAGGAGGGCAAAAGAGACGACTGGGCAGCTGTCCTGGGCCAGCACTGTGCTGTGGAGATCACTTTCCTGTGACTTGTTCTCACAGATTGGTGCTCTCTAGGCTCTGGGGGCCCTGGCACTGGACAGATTCTTTTACATGCCTTTGCTAAGCTGTCTTCAGGTGCCCCACTTTTCTCTAAATCCACATTTCCCTGATTTTATTAGATGGCTTTGCCTTTTCCTGCGCAGAGAGCAAACCCCTACCTAGTAGGGGCTCCCACAGTGCTGTCCCTGAGCCCAGGGTCATGGCAGTCTTCACCCTGTCAATATGTCCCCCTCTCCTCTGATCTCCCCTCTTGGCTTGTTTCCTTGAAGTGTACAAATACATTCAACTCTGTCCCATTAAAAACCAACAGGCTCCCCTTCAGTGGCAAGTCTCTGGTAAGTTCCACCAACTTTCCTCCTGCCCACTACAGCCAAGAGTTGAAAAGAGAATGTGACTCCACCTGTCCTTCCTTGACTCCTGTTCACACCTCAGCCTCTGCCAGTCCATCTCCCCACACTGGAGCTATTCTGACCAGGGTCATCAGTGTCTCCCAGTGGCTAAGCTTTGGTTTTTGCCTTCTTTGACTTCTCTGTGGAGCTAGCTCTGACTCTCCTTGAGATGCTTTCATCCTTTGGCTCCCACCAGATGGTCTTTTTGATTTCCTGTCTGCCCTCTGGCTGGTAGAGCTCCACTCCTCCACTGGGTGGAGGTGCCTCGGACCCAGAACAGCTTTTCTCCCCGTCGGCACACTCCTGGTGGGGCTGACTGTAGCTGCATACTCTGCACACACAGATCTGGCTACATTCATATCAGATCTCCAGCCCAGCCCACTGTCCAGTCCACTGCTGTCTCCCAGTACACCGCTACCTCTGTACCTCACAGGGATGCCCAGCTCTCCCTGCCAAAGCCTGAGCTAACCCCCAATGCCCACCCCAGATCTCCAGCCTACTCCTCTGTTGGAATAATGGCCCCATTGTCCAACCAGAACATGGAAGCCATTCCTGACTCCTCCTGCTTGTCAACCCAAACAGAATCTTGTTGATTTGTGTGCTGAATATCTATACTGTCCTTTCTACCCCATCTTCCACTGCCATCGTCTTAGACCACTAGCCTAACTTGGGTTTCAGCAGTGGCCTTCTGCTCATCTACTCCAGTGTACCTCGCACAAAGTTGCCACAGTGACGTTACAGATCTGACCATGTCACTGACCACCACCTACAAGCCCCTGGCCATGGCCCTTCAAGACTGGGTCAGTGTAAACTCTGGGGCTTCAGCTCTCACTTCTCTCCCCTCCTCCATCTGTTCTACTTGAACTTCCTAAACCCCGTAGTTCATCACTTGGCTACATGTGCTGGTGCTGCTTCTCTCTCTGGAAAACCTTGGCCCCTTCTTCAGTTGGCTAACTCCTAGTTATTCTTCTAACCTCACCACTGCCTCCACAATCAGGATTAGGTGCCCCTTCTCCGGGTTCCATTATCTATCTCACCGGCACTCTACATTAGAATTGTTCTGTTTACTGTTCTTTCAAAACTCCACTAGACAGCAGACTCTATGAGGGCCATGTTGAGTCTGTCCTATGCACCTGCTGCACCTGTGCTTAATTCAGTGTCTGACCAGGGGCGGCTGCCCCATGAATCTTTGCTGAATAGATTAATGAATTCATGAATGCCAAAGATAATTCTTGCTTGCAATGTGGGCTCTCAGTAAAAGAATTTCATGGCCAAATTTTAAATTTATAAAATACTCGTGCAGTTTAGTACCACATTAAAAACAAAAATACTCTTTAAAAAAAGCATTAAATCACTCTTTTTGACTTAGGCTGAAGCAAACATATAGTGCTATGCTACATTCTGAGATAAGTCAAAGGTTCTAATTTTGTGAAAGGAGACTATTTAGCACTATTTTCAGGCCTCACATCTGTGTTAACACAAATATTCACACATGGCAACATCATCCTGGCCTGTAGTGTGGCTAATGAAGCAGCCAGAAGGTGAGAGAAAGTATATAAAAATAGCACAGTGTAGTGGAATGTTTATAAGGATTTGTCAGCTTTTTTTAAATGCCAAGATTTCTGTAAATTGTGAGGAGGGGACACAACAAATCCCATTAAAACTTATAAATGGAGAATTAAATTAGAATCCAGAAGCCACATTTTTAAGGCAGCCTGATATTTACCCTAAAAATATAGCAAAATGTTTCCACTTGTTAAGATTTAGGAATTAGGGTTAAAGATAACTTTTTATATGTTGAATTTTACATGGTCAAATGAACAGATTTAATAGAGTAGATAGATCTGCCCTGTATGACCTACAGCGTGCTCCACAATACAGTGCTGAACATTCTGAAATATAAAATCGATGTCCTTATATAGGGATGCAGTGTTTCTTAAAAGAAATGCAAAGTCAATCTTTACTTACTCCTATGTTTATCAGGTAGGAACACAACACACCTTTAAAAAAAAAATCTCAGTCACCTTGCCTTTTCCTTGTCTGATCTGGGAAACTGATCCTAATTCGTGTTTCCAACCATGGGATCAGAATTCAAAATCCTAGCTGGCTCACCTGGAGAAGGGGGAGCACAGATGTAGGTGGAGCACAGGGCTCAGTGAGGAATTGCTGGCAATGCAAGCATTTGTTGCCAGGCAACAGCAGCAGCGCCCTCACTGTGCAGCGCACACCCACCTGCAGAGATAAAGGGCTACCCTGCAGCAGCCCGGTGCCCACAGAGGGGCAGAGGCGGCTGGTTCAGCAACAGGATGGGGCTGAAAAGTAGGTGAGGGAAGGCCCTGGTCACCTCAGGGAGAGCTGGAAAGGCATAAAATTGGGGGCAAAAGGTCAAAGATAAAGCAAAGTGATGTCTTCCTCACTCTTGTTGATATTTAAGACAGGGTGTCTCAGAATTCTAGTGAATTTGAAAGTTTAATTACTTATGCTTCTTTTAAATTATTTAGTTTTGTGAATTTGGTATACTGTAATGATTTTGAAATTTGCTTTTGTTTGTTTTGCTCTGATTGAAGTTGGCAAATGTTGAAAAAATTACATTTGTCCTCTGGTTAGCTGAAATCAAGTTCATGATGGCAATAAGAACAAAATTTGTTTCTCTTCACAGAAGTTTAACACCGGGTGGAAATAGTCAAAGAAACTGTTTTAGTTCATGACAGACCTAGATGTAGGAGATGCTGAGCTAGTTTGAAAAATGACTAGAGTGTTATATATCACAAGATACTGGATAGTTGAATTTAATTTTAAAAAGTGATTACTTAAAACATTTAATAGCTGGTCTTTTGGTAGCATTTGATATTTTAGAGGTTAATAAAGGTTAAAACTGCATGAAGATTTTTGGAACAGGTATATAACAATTTTTTAAAAGATTTTATTTTTAGAGAGGGGAAGGGAGGGAGAAGAGAGGGAGACAAACATCAATGTGTGGTTTCCTCCCTCGCGCCCCCTACTGGGGACCTGGTCTACAAAGCAGGCATGTGCCCTGACTGGGAATTGAACCGGTGACCCTTTGATTTGTAGGCTGGCACTCAATCTACTGAGCCACACCAGCCAGGACAGTACATAACAATTTTTAATAGAAGAGGAAAAATAGTTTAGGAAAGATGAGTAGTCACTAATTCAGTGTAATGACAATGGCCCAAGAAACCAAAGGCTGCAGCCAGTGTTGCAAACCAACTTGCTGGTGCCAGCACGGTGGCGGCGGAGCGACTGCTGCACACACAGCCTTCCTTCCAGTTGGTGCCCTTTCAGACAACTTGCTGTTTTTTACCTCTTTTCTTTCTCAGTATTTGATGGAAACAACCTGTGTAGATCAATCAGTATTCCATTCTTAACAGTGGAGCTCACCCCATGACCTAATCACAATATACTTTAAAAGTATTGTGGTTGATTTTTTTTACATTTTTAAGTAGAAAAGCAGGGAAACATTTCCTTTTTGTACATAATACTCTGCAATAAAATATTTTACACTTTATTGAAATAGCTGTCTCCTTTTTCCTACTTACTCCTACAGCCAAAGTAATATTAAGTAGCTTTTGGAAATATCATCCATAAAGGGTAATGATGCAGTCTTGTTCAACTGACAGCTTTAAAAGCCAAAATAGCAGCAAATTTTAAGGGAAGGTATGCTAACTGTCTCTGATTCCACCCCGTGTCCAAAGCCCAGGACTGAAATATTGGCATACACAATTCAGTGCCTCAGGTAAGAGTTTATTACAGCATGCAAACACGAGGTGGGAGGCTACTGAGTGATGAAATAGAGCAACAAAAGCCCCATAAAACAATGGGGATCTGCAGACAGAATGAAGCTATTGATGTTTGCAGCTGAAAAAAATCTGTGAAAACCACCAAACTAAGTCAGGTTATGAGACGCAAACGGTTGGGAGGGCAGCCTGTGGGCTGTTAATGTATTGTAAGAGAAACCACACGTCAAAATTGCATTTAAATCATTTTAAAAACCGGAAATCAAATAATGGGTTCAAGGACCAGAGTGTGGTAGGCAGTTAGACACCTGAGCAGAGCAAGGACGATGGGCCAAGTACAGAAGGTCACCAGGGCAGAAAGCCCTGGGTGCCTAGCAACGGACAAAACTGGGAAAACAAGGACCTTGCCTCCAGGGCTTCCGGAGCAACCTTTTCTTCACTATCATGTCACTGATCATGTGGTTTAGACCCATGATCTTTCTTATCACTGGTCAAGTGGTTTAGAACCCCTGACCTTTCATATCTTGCTCATGTGGTTCGGACCCTCCCCAGACCTGTCCTCCCCTGGCATGTTACTAGTTACACAGGATAGACTCTCCTCAGAGGGGGAACAAACAAGGGATCTGAAACAGTATGCCCCAGGACAATGAGGTTCTGACCTGCATCCAATGCATCTAGGCTTCTGTTGTGTTTCAGCTCTAGGCTCAGAAAAGTCACACCAACACTGACCTCAGGACCAGTGGCATTGACTAATGACCCCTGCCCTGGTGCTGACCAATGACTGGAGACCACAGCCTTGAAAGGACACCCCTGGAAAGCTGATGAGTATTCTATTGATATCCTCCCCTAGCACCTCCCCTAAAATCTCCACACTTAAAAGCCTGTGTTTTTCCCTCCCCCTCTCCCTCTTCATCCCCTTAAGCCCCTTACCTTTACCTTTTTCTCTCCTGAGCCCACTTCTTCTACTGCTCATTTCTTCTACCTCTGTGATTTTCTAACTAAACTTTCTCTTGTAGTTTGATTCTTCTCTCTGAACTCTTTCTTAGCCAGAACTCAAGTACCAAGGTTGCTGAACCCAGGTCCCATCTAACTCCACCAGTCTCACACCTGATGCCCCTGGTGCCAGTCTCCCAGCTGCTAATAACAGGAGGAGTGAAAATTAGCATTTGAACAGTGAAGATAGCATCCTTATCTGTTTAATTCTGTTCTTTAATCTCAAAACAAAATATTGGACTACAACAGAGATTCAAACACATGTTGTTTAAATGTTGTTTCATATACTGATGTGAAGTTTCAAAAATAGTCTAACTGATTTTAAAGACTTTTTTTAGTAATTAACAAACATCAGATAAAGTCAAATGTAAAAACTGTGAGCAAGTCCACCATACATGAATACAGTTTAAATCTTAAGGGAGCCCTGGCTGGGTGGCTCAGTTGGAGTATCATCCTGTGCACAAAAAGGTTGTGAGTTCGATTCCAGTCAGGGTACATACTTAGGCTGCAGGTTTGATCCTGGGTTGGGGCATGTACGGGAGGCAAGCAATTGATGTTTCTCTCTCTCTCTTTTCCCCTTCCTCTCTCTCTAAAATCAACAACCATATGCTCAATTGAGGATACATTTTCTTTTAATCTTAAGGAAATTTTATGTTAAAAAATGTTTTGGCACTTAGTTCTAGATACCATGAGTTTTCTAGTTCTGAAACAACTACATTCACTACCATTTTCTTACAAAGCGAATCAGATTCCATAAAGTTCCCTGATTTGAAACAAAAATAAAGGCAAACAGCATAGTATGCATTTTAAATGCTTAGCAAAGTTCTCTTGGTATCGCTGAGGTGCCCTTATGGGATGTCAGAGTTACCAGAAATGTGGTGAAAGCAATTCTAGTCTTAACACACTAAGTTGATGTTGGACTTCAGCAATATCTGCCTGTCTTGCAATTATTTTCATATTTTAAGTAAATCATGTAGCAATATGTTGAAAGATAGGTAGGAGAATCCGATTTTGTACCTACCCAATGTAGATTCATATCATTGAACATGTTTATTTCTACCCACAGGCTTTTACTATGTAGCAGATAAGAAAACTCTAAGACCAATTTCTTACGTTCTTGAGCAGTTGGGGAAGTGGGGAAGTTGAGCACACTCCAATCATTCAAATGACAATGTGTGACGCTATATATGAACCAATGGCTGAAAGGTGTGGTGGAGCCCCTAAGGGGGATGTGAGGGTTCATGGAATTGCAAAAAGCTTCATCAAGGAGGAGGGACTGAAGGTATGTCTTGAAGATTGGTGGGGTTGGATCATATCATAGACAGAAGGAGCACAGTTTGGGTGGGAAAGACTGCAAGGTAAAAGCCATGGAAGGGAATTAGTATGGCACAGGAGGGAGATGGGCCGACAATGAAAACTGTCTCAGAGGCAGGATGAATCAGATGAGTTCTTAGAAATAAATATTCTTGGTATGGCAATTGTTCTCAAGCTATTGGGTTGGCCAACAAGTTCATTTGATTTTCTTCCTTAAGATGGCTCTAGTAGGGCTTAGTTGTCTTTAACTTCATTTGAAACAATTTGTTAGATTGTATTGTGACAGCTATTGTGTCAGCATGCATATAAAAAACCCTATCAAATTGGTGAATTTTTGTGTAGCCATTTTAATACTGAAGATGGAAGAAAATAAGCAACATTTTTGTCATATTATGATTTATTATTTCAAGAAAGGTAAAAACACAACTGAAAAGCAAAAAAGGATTTCTGCAGTGTATGGAGAAGGTGCTGTGACTGATGGAACTTGTCAAAAGTGGCTTGTGAAGTTTTGTGCTGGACATTTCTTGCTGGACAATCCTCCATGGGTTGGATAGACCAGTTGAAGTTGATAGTGATCAAATTAAGACATGAAAACAATCAACGTTATAGCATGTGGGAGATAGCTAACATACTCAAAATATCCGAATAACGAACTGAAAATCATTTGCACCAGCTTGGTTATGTTAATTGGTTTGATGTTTGGGTTCCACATAATTAAGCAAAAAAAAAAACAAACCCTCCTTCACTGTGTTTCCACATGAGGTTCTCTACTTAATTGTAATGAAAATGTTCCATTTTTAAAACAAATTGTGACAGGCGATGAAAAGTGGAAACTTTACAATAACGTGGAATGGAAAAGATCATAGGGCAAGCTAAATGAACCACCGCTGACCACACCAAAGGCTGGTCTTCATCCAAAGGTGATGTTGTGTATGTGGTGAATTGGAAGGGAGTCTTCTATTATGAGCTCCTTACAGAAAACCAAATGATTAATTCCAATGAGTATCACTCCAAAAGCAGCACTTGATTAAAAGTGTCCAGAATTAGTTACTAGAAAATGCATAATCTTCCATCAGGATAATGGAAGACTGCATGTTTCTTTGAAGACCAGGCAAAAACTGTTGCATCTTGTCTGGAAAGTTCTGATTCATCCACCATATTCACCAGATATGGCACCTTCAGATTTCCATTTATTTCAGTCTTTACAAATTTCTCTTAATGGAAAAATTTCAGTTCCCTGGAAGACTGTAAAAGGTACCTGGAATAGTTGTTTGCTCAAAAAGATAAAAAGTTTTAGGAAGATGGAATTATGAAGTTGCTTGAAAGATGGCAGAAGGTAGTGGAACAAAATGGTGAATACATCGTTCAATAAAGTGATTGGTGAAAATGAAAAATATATCTTTTATTTTTACTTAAAAACCAAATGAACTTTTTGGCTCTCATATGAAATGTTCAGCTTAGTGGTTAACAGCATGGGTTGTAGAGCAAGGAATGCATGGGCTCAAACCCCTCTTCTATGTTTTTCTCAACTTTTCCCTCTGTAAATGGGTGAGGACAATGGCACCCTCGTAGTAATGTGGTGAGAACAATTATGAATCCATTCATTTATCACAGTGCCTGGTGAGTGGCGAGCTCTCGAAAGATGTAGTTATTATTTTCATTCAACATTTATTTAATAAATACATACCCATTTTAACCTTCTACATTATCCCTCCTTGAGGAGCTTCTGATTTTTTTCTGTTAGGCAGACACATGAACAATGAACTATAGCATAGGCAACTAAGATTTGTTCAATGTCTACCTACACTCAGTTGCACAAAGTACTAGCTGTTATCTGGGAACATAAAGGTAATGGCACACGTTAGAACAACGACAAAAATGCACAAGTGATAGATGAATTGGTAAACCAAATGTGGTCTATACCATGCAGTGGGATATTATTCTGCTTTAAAAAGGAAGGAAATTCTTTTCTCTACTTCTATTTTTTAAATGTTTTAATAGCCATTTTTTATTGTTGTTCAATTATAGTTGTCCCAATTTTGCCCCCCATTGCTCTTCCCCCACCCTGCCCACCTCCCCATTCCCACTGTCAATCCCCACTCTGTGTCCATGTCCATGGGCCCTTGATCCATGTTGCTTGACTAGCCTCTTCCTCTTCTTTTCCCTGTTCTCCCCGTCTCCTACTCCTCTGACCACTGTCAGTTTGTTCTTTATTTCCATTGCGTATATGTAGCACAGATTCTTGGTCCACTCATTTACTGATGGGCACTTAGGCTGTTTCCAGCACTTGGCTATTGTAAATAACATTGCTATGAACATTGGGGCACTTAGGTTCTTTTAAATTGGCGATTCAGGATTCTTAGGGTATAATCCCAGCAGTGGGATCACTGGATCAAAAGGCAGTTTCTTTAGATTTTCTGAGGAAATTCCATACTGTTTTCCACATTGGCTGCACCAGTCTGCATTACCATCAGCAATGTATTAGGGTTCCCTTTTCTCCACAACCTCGCCAGCACTTACTGATTGTTAATTTGGTTATGGTGGCCATTCTGACTGGTGTGAAGCGGTATCTCATTGTGGTTTTAATTTGCATCTCTCTGATAGTTGGTGATAGTCAGCATTCTTTCATATGTCTCTGGGCCCTCTATATATCCTCTTTGGAGAAATGTCTGTTCAGGTCCTTTGCCCATTTTTCAATTGGATTGTTTGTCTTCCTGGTCTTGAGTCTTCATATATTTTGGAGATCAAACCCTTGTCCAAGCTATGATTCGCAAATATATTTTCCCATATGGTTTGTTCCCTTTTCATTTTGCTGTTGTTTTCTTTAGCTGTGCTGAAGCTTTTAAATTTGGTGAAGTCCCATTTGTCTATTTTTTCCTTTATATCCCTTGCCCTAGGGGATGTATCAGTGAACGTATTGCTGTGTGGGATATCTGAAATTTTCCTGCCTATGCTCTCCTCCAGGACTTTTATGGTGTCACAACTTATATGTAAGTTATTTATCCATCTTGAGTTCATTTTTGTGTATGGTGTAATTTGGTGGTATAGTTTCATTTTTTTGCATGTAGTTGTTCAGATTTCCCAACGCCATTTAGTGAAGAGGCTATTTTTATTCCATTTTATGTTCCTGCCACCTTTGTCAAATATTAACTGACCATACTGACATGGATTTATTTCTGGGCTCTCTATGCTGTTCCGTTGGTCTATGTGTCTCTTCTTATACCAGTACCAGGCTGTTTTGATTACCGTGGCCTTGTAATATAGTTTGATATCAGATATTGTGATCTTCCTACTTTGTTCTTTTTGCTCAAATTGCTGAGGCTATTCAGAGTCATTTATGGTTTCATATACATTTTTGATATGTCTGTTCTATATCTGTGAAATATGTCACTGATATTTTGACAGGGATGATGTTGAATCTATAGATTGGGTAGTATGGATATTTTAATGATGTCAAATCTTCCAATCCATGAATATAGTACATGCTTCCATTTATTTGTGTCTTTCTTAATACCTTTCTTCAGTGTTTTGTAGTTTTCTGAGTACA
>VMDR010025294.1:0-14570 GCA_007922815.1 Macrotus californicus | reverse complement strand
TATGAACATTGAAGTGCATAGGTTCTTTTGGATTGGTGTTTCAGGGCTCTTAGGGTATAATCCCAGCAGTGGAATTGCTGGGTCAAAAGGCAATTCCATTTTTAGTTTTCTGAGGAAATTCCATACTGTTTTCCACAGTGGCTGCACCAGTCTACAATCCCACCAACAGTGCACTAGGGTTCCCTTTTCTCCACATCCTTTCCAACACTTGTCTGATGATTTGTTTATGATGGCGATTCTGACTGGTGTCAGAGACATTGAAATTAAGAACAATCTAACAATGGCCAGAGGGGAAGGGGGAGGGAATAGTGGGGGAAGGGTTTCCAGGAAACACTATAAAGGACACATGGACATAACCAAGGGGGAGGGTGGGAGCGGGGGAGGGGGGTGGGATTGGCTGGGGCGGGGGGGGAGTGATGGGGGGAAAATTCAAACTATAATTGAACAACAATAAAGTAATTAAATAAATTTTAAAAAAAAAGTATCAACTCTACTAACAATTCAAATGTGAGACACACTCTTGTATTCCAAGCACCAAAAGTTCTGATCCTATGTTGTAGCCCAACCATCAGGATTATTTCTGTTTAGTTTACTAATAGGCTTAGGGGAGTATGGGCTGGGGAGAAAGGGATGTGGAAGAATTTTGGTACTAGAAGTGATTCAGAACCCAGCACACAGGAGATAGACTTGCCAACTTAGTCTTAGCTAACTGTGAATTTACTGGAGGGGCAATAATTTTACAAAGAGGCTGGGAATTGGTGTCCTTATTGAATAAAGAATAAGCTCCCAGATTTAAATTCATTGATTTTCTATCCAGTTTCTATCTCTGTTCATCATGTTGAATTTCTTATCAATATCCCAAAATCAAACCACTGTTAAAGCAAATGTATCTATAGCTGTGCCCCTATAATGCCCATATCTTTGTAATGTGGCCAATTTTATGTAGATCTTAACTCTTAATTCTACTCATTTCAAAGAGAAGATTTTTTTAAAAAGAGATGAAATAATGAATTATGAAAAATAAAAAGATCTAGCCTTATTGCCTTGTTGAAGATTTGCTACCCATGACCCTTTAAATATTGAACTTGGGCTGTAAAAATATCACTTCTTATTGATCACATGGTTATTAAAGTCAGTCAAATGCTGAATTTATATGTCAAACACTTGTAATATTTCCTGTAAATATTAGGGCAAAGGGAAAAGATGATTATGCCATTGTGAAGAGTCACATCAAATTTGTTCAATTCCACATCACAGAGAAAAAAATAAAACTGTCATCAAGAATTTCATTGTATATGCCAAGCACTTGTCAAAAACTGCAGCACATCATTTATGCATGTATATGTGTCTGTGTATGAGCTCATAAAAAATACACCCATGTGTGACATGGAGGAGAATGGAATGAAAAGCAATTGTGTGCCTATCCATCTATGCTGGGCCCACACAGCAGTGTCTGACAGCTGCTAGGATTTTGTGACAGCCCACGTACACAAATGCACTTGGGTTCACTTTTTCTTGAACTCCAGCCTAAGGTGAGAGGCTGACTCTTTGGGTCTGAAGGAAAGCCTTGGCGCTCAATAAGTCAATGAATGCTAATCAAAGGTTTAGGGCAGATTCTTAAATCCTCTCAGATTCTTAACATCCCCATCTAATGACTTTCAAGAGTTCTTTTGGGGAGCGGTCAGCATAGAGATCCTTAGAGATAAGATACTTTTCATGTGATAAAACAAATGCTTTCAGAGAGTAACAGAAAGAAAACATTAATCAATCATGGGCATCTTTACTGGGAGACTCTGATTGGAGGCCCAGTGCAGGCCTCTGAACGGAGGAGTGTGCAGGCATTTCTAATGGCATTTTGATGTACATGCACAAAATTGATGTCAGAAGGATCGTTGTAAAGTCCCAAACAGTGGAATATTGAGGACATTTTCAGGTGGCAGTCTGATTCTGGCTGGGTAAGCCCAGTATATTTTCTCATGTCACAGTTGATTAGGTTCACAGGAAAGTGGAAAGAGTAAAAAATTCTCTTATTACTGCAGCAACGCCGCCTCAGCCTCTTTTCCCTTTGAATGCAACATTAGTTTTTGTCCAGAAGTCTAACTGCTTTCTACAGTTTGGGGAATTGTAAAGCAGAAACAATTTTCCCAGCCAGGCTGACCTTCACAGTAATAAGAAATGACTGGAATTTCTCTCTATTTCTCTAGTATTTGGGGAGATTTTGGAAGGTGGGGGCAGGGGGAGAAAGAATATGCTTGTTTTACCTGATATTATGTTGTGGGTGTCCATTTGGCACTTTGAGCCTGATTTTTTTCCATTCAGGGGATTACATGGACTGTTGCATGACATGACCTGGGAGCCAGACCACAGTCTACTGAGAACCAACAGTAATGCACTTTAAACCTTTTGTTATCACAACAAAGATGGCATTTTGTTTCAGCCATTAAATGAATAAATATTTTTCTCCTGGGGATTGCTATTTTTATTTACTCTCCAGCTCTTACTCAGGTGATGAGCTCAGGGTGGAGAAATTAACCTTCATTCAGACTATGCCCTGAGCCTTCAGTGCCCTTGGTGTCACCCAGCCTTTGGGACCTTCAGTGAGACCCCCACCACCAGCCAGCCTAATGGTGCTCCTTTCCAGTGACTTCTGCCTGGCCCCTTGCTCACCATTCCCCTTCCCTTTGTCAGGATGGCAGAATTAATGGGCTGTCTGATCAAGGCCTGCTTCCTCCTTGATTCCTTCAAGTCCTTAAGGTTCCTATTTAACTGCAGAAATGTAAAAACTCCCTGGAAGGAGGTACAGAAGAAAGAATTTAACTCAGCCCACCCCCGCACCTCAGAAGAAGCAGTTAACCCTAAAGGAGAAACTTAATCCTGAACCATCCTTTGTCTAACTGTTATGGGTGGCTTTCATCCCCCAGTGATGATGATGATGATGATGGCAGAGAGAGTAATGTGTTGGGAGGCAGATTGTTTTGTAGCTCCTCTACCCCCACGTCAAAAGTATGCAGTAGAGCAGCATGATTATACTGAATCCAAATCCTACTCTGCCACTTACTAGCTGTATGATTTGGGACAACTGTTTAAACTCTCTGAACCTCAGTTTTCTCATCTGTAAAATGGGTCGATGGTAGCACCTACCTCTCAAGGCATATTCATTTGAAGGGGGAAAAAAAACACTTTGCACAGTTTCTGCCATGTGCCCTCAATAATTTGAACCTTGTATTATTAACTCAATTTTGTGCTTTTAAGGTACATCATATGTTGGTGATTAATTTCCTTATGGTATTATACAAGACTCTACAACTGATCAAATCAGTGCCATGTGCTGTTGGAGGACCACTTTAGGACAGAAACTTTGTTTTTTTTCTGGACTACAGTAGTGCCTGAACATTACATGAGACAGAATAATGAGATTGACACTAAGTGTTAAAGCAAGCAAAATAAGTGTTGGAGGAGTGGGTGGTCATGTTTTCTTTTTTAAATTCATTCCTTTCTCTCTGTCCCCACTGCCACCATTCTAGGTTGCAACTAGGATGTAATAACTCTTGACTTTCTTCCAAGTCTCCTTGACTCAATGCTTCTCCAAGGCCCCACCCAACCCATCCTACATACTAAGCCAACCATCCTGAAACTCAAGTAATGATCAAGTTTATGTTGGCGGTACAACATCCCATGATGTGGTATGACATAGTGTGAAGTAGCATGAGATGACATGGTGTGGCACGGAAGAGCTCAAATCCAAAGAGTCAGAAGACAGAGTTCAAACAAATCCTGGTTCTGTCTCTTACTCTATGCCCTGGACATCTGTTGCCATAACTGAGCCTCCTTTTCTATGTCTGAAAAATGAGCCCATACATAGCTCATCTGTAAGACCTTTTCTTTCTCCAACATTGTGACATTTATCCAAGAAAATGTGAGGTATCATCCTTGCAAATTAGGTCATTCAAAAAGTGGCAGAAACTCTTCAAATTCTAGGAGGACCAATGTGAGATGCTTATTAGATTTTCTCTGATCATTTGAAAGCCTAAGTCAGTCATTCTTGGTGAGCACAGAAATGTCTGATATTCATATTGTGACTAAATTATGTAGTTATTAAAGATTTTCTCCTGTGGAGAAGATTAATTAAAACATGGAAACATTAAAGACCAATTCAAAAAGATGATCTTGCAATCATCCAAATGAGAGAGATGGGGACATTAACTAATGGTGGTGGAATGGAGGAGAAGAGGAAGGATCTTCAAAGTCAAAATGATAAGATTTAGTCATCGATTGAACCTTGGTGAGGAGAGAGAGGAGCCAGGAAGAATGACACAGGAATTGAGCAAGAGGGGCTCTGGGAGGAGGAAATTGAGCTCCACTTTGAACACACTGAGTTTTAGGTGCCATGCATCATTACTTGAAAATATACAGCACACCCTTGGGATTTATCTGGAGATAGGCCACAGTCAGAGCTAGAACCATTGATTTCCATATGGAAATTACAGCTACCAGGACCTCTCCTGGAATGAACATGGTCTTTGCTACCTTGCTCTTCCTCCAGCAATCCCTCCTCTGCTTTTATGTGCTTGGCTTTATAGTCACTATTGCATTTTGAAAGTCCATGTAGCCACTTTCCCTTTCTGTCCCCAAACTACTATCCCTCTTCACCTCTCACCTACTTCCTTTCGGTGTCATTTTATCTCTTTTCCTTACGTTCCAACCCTCCTAACTTAGATGTCAATGAACACACATAAATTGTTTATTTTTCTCTTTTGCATCACCCATTACTAAATACTCTTCAGGTAAAATTTTACCCAGTGCTTGTAATCCTACAGTGGAGCCGAACAGTTTACAAGCTCTGCTATTTCCCACATGGTTATTATTGTTCTCTTTTTTTCCTTTCTAATTTTTTAAACAAAATCAAACCCAGGGCCAGTTTCCCCACTTGATTCCACCACCCTGCCTCCCCTCCACATCACCAACACTGACTTCTCTGGTTTTCAGAGCTACTGTTCACCTGGGTCAGTACGTGAGAGGATGCCCCTCCTCAAAATGAAGGCTCTCAACATTTTTTAGGTAAAATGCAGTCCTAGACAGAGCTGTATGACTTTCTGAAGGAGGGCATTTATAGAACCACAAATAGATGAATCGTTTCCTTTCAAGCAGGGAAATGTATTTTACTCTTCTTGCTTCCACTGGGATTGAGCCCATTCATTTCATTTTTTATGCTTTCCTGTTTTATTTAGAAATGATCTACTCATCCCTACCCAGTTGAAGAAATACAGATAACTCAGAAAAAAATTGCCATATTATTCACATGAGTAGTGTAGATGCTCTCACTGAATATTTTCATGGCTCCATTTAATTTAAGCTGTATAAACCCGACCTACAAAATGCTCTTTTATTTGTTATGCTATAAAATGGCAGCATAATCTCTGGAGTGAGTGAAACCCAGATTCTAATTACAGCTGTGACCATGCCCCTTGGTCAAGTTATTGAACTTCAAGCATAATAGAATCTATTTTTCACGGTGTTGTGGGATTAAGTGAGATGTTAAGCATCTGACGTACATTATGTTATATGGTAAATATTATAACATGCACAAAATCATACTTTTCAGGAATCTTTTTATATCTCTAGTAGTATTGATATATACTACTCTGCTAGCCTAATTGGGAGGGTGCTCTGTTTCACACCTTTATTCTCAGTTCACTGCTTGTATAGCAAATGGCAAGAGTTGTTTAAACTATAATAAAATGAGAACATTGTAAGTGTGAGAGCTCTAGGTGCAAGCAAAAAAAATAATCATCATAAATTGAATCTTCATTTCTATAGCTATGTTTTACTATCATGTTGTAATTTATCTGCTCCCATGATAACTGTCTGTACAAAAGCAAGGCAGTGAAAAGTTTCAGAAGTGCTCTTCCTACCCTTTTGCTCCTAGAGGCTTTCCCTTTATGTGCTTTCTTTATTGTAATATTTAGTAATGTGAGACAGATTTCACAACAGATCCCCAAATCCTGTTATGTCCACCAGAAATTCTACTCATACTAGAACACTAATTTCCCCAGTGGTCCCCAGTGGAAGTTGCCACAAAACATTCAGGGGGAGAATTGTATGCCCTTCAATTACCTCGTCTCCCAGATAAAGACATTTTACCCATAAAAGAGCCCACAGCACATATGTGACATAGGAGAAATGTGATCAGTAGTCTTTCCAGTTTCTTGTCTTTTCACACTTCCACAAACTTGGTGGGCTCTCTCTTTCTCCTCCCCAGACACTTGGTGGTTGGCTCTCCTTGAGTTATCTCTTACCAGCCCATCCAAAGCTACTTTCAAGAGAACCCCAATAGTCTTTTTCTATGGAATGCAAAAGACTGATTTGTATGTATAGATGTTTTTCTTCCTCAGGGTATTTGCATGTTTGCAGGGGACCATTTCCTTATTCTAATTTAAACAAAAAATGATCTAATTATGAAGTGGAGTCTCATAATCATTTTATTAGATTCTTGGTTTCTGTTTACTAACCCAGTTTATGTCTTTAGTATAGTTTACAAACTGTTCTAGAAACTGTTTATATCTTTAAAAAAATTTATCCTCACCTGAGGACTTTTTTATTTCTTTTTTTTTTTTTTTTTAGAGAGAGAAGAAGGTAGACAGGAAGGGAGAGAGAGAAACATCGAAGTAAGAGAGAAACATTGATCAATTGCCTCTGGTATGCGTCTCAACCAGAAACCAGGGATTGTGTGCACCCTGACCAGAGGTGCTCTTAGGGGAAGAGTTGCTCTTAGAGCAAGGCCAAGGACAGCTGAGGAAAATGGCACTGCCTGTCAGGACAGAAAGATACAGAAACACACAACCCAGAAAGCATAGCCCTCTAGGCCTCTGTGGGGTGAAGGAAACGAGTGCAAATTGTGCAGTAGCCATAAAGGCAAAGCCAGCTCTGAGCCTCAGGGTAGGAAGATCTAGAGGAACAAGGGCTCTGGAACAGACCTCAGCCACGGATCCCAGCAGAGGAGACAGCCCTCCACCAGGAATTCCCCAGACTGACACCACGTAGGTCCTACAGGGCAGGCAAGATTCAGGACAGAGCCACACTCCACTGGGAGACTGGGAGAACAAAGTGATGACCAGACTGGAAGGAGTAGCACCATACAGGTACTGGGAAGAACTGAAGGGAGAGTACATGCTTGTAAACCTGTTAGAAAAAACTGGGACAGGGCTCTAAGTGTGCAGTTGTTCTGACAGGGCTGAGTTCCCCAAATCAAGATCCTTAAACCACCCATGAGGACAAGACAGGGACAGACAGGTAGGGCACATTATACTAATTGATTTTTATAATAATGCCCTAGAATTATCAAGAAAGAGAAATTCCACTAAGATTAGGAAGGCATAAAAATTTTATTGGTATGAAAATGTGTGAATTATATATAATGCAGTAAAAAAGAAGGTAAATAAAAAGGATGACTTTTGCCCCAAAGTAACTCTATTTTGTTCCTATTACTGTTATATATATATATATATATATATATATATATATATATATATATATATATATATATATCACCTGGGAGAAGTATGAGAGGACAGACACCACAATTTGGCATTGTTATCTCTGGGGGGGGTAGTTTTAATTTATGTCACATTTGCTTTTCTCTATTTTATAAGTTTATCAAATGAACACATACCTCATATGTAATAAACCTAACAGAATAAAAGAGGGTAGTGATGTCAGCAAGCCATCTTTAATAGGTTGCTTCCAGAACTTGGCTATTGTAAATTGTGCTGCTATGAACATTGGGGGGCATAGGCTCTTATGGATTGGTGTTTCAGGGTTCTTAAGATATAATCCCAGCAGTGGAATTGCTGGGTCAAAAGACAGCAATTTACACCATACACAAAAATAGTCAAGGTGGATAAAAGACTTAAATATACATCATGGCACCATAAAAGTCCTAGAGGAAAACATTGGCAGGAAAATCTCAGATATTCCATGCAGCAATATTTTCACTGATATGTCTGCTAGAGCAAGGGACATAAAGGAAAGAATAAACAAATGGGACCTCATCAAATTAAAAAGCTTCTACACAGCTAAAGAAAACAGCATTAAAATGAACAGAGAACCAACTATATAGGAAAACATACTTGCCAATAATACCTCAGACAAGGGTTTGATCTCCACAATATATATAAAGAACTCACATGAGTCCACTATAGGAAGACAAACAACCCAATTAAAAAATGGGCAAAAGACTCGAACAGACACTTCTCCAAGGAGGACATACAGAGGACACAGAGACATATGAAAAGATGCTCAGCATCACTAGCCATCAGAGGGATGTAAATTCAAACCACAATGAGATACCACCTGACACAGGTCAGAATGGCCATCATAAACAAATCAACAGACAAGTGTTGGAGAGGATGTGGAGAAAAGGGAACCCTAGTGCATTGTTGGTGGGATTGTAGACTGATGCAGCCACTGTGGAAAACAGTATGGAATTTCCTCAGAAAACTAAAAATGGAATTGCCTTTTGACCCGGCAATTCCACTGTGGGGATTATACCCTAAGAGCCCTGAAACACCAATCCAAAAGAACCTATGCCCCCCAATGTTCATAGCAGCACAATTTACAATAGCCAAGTGCTGGAAGCAACCTAAGTGCCCATCAGTCAATGAATGGATCAAAAAACTATGGTACATTTACATGATGGAACACTAAGCAGCAGAAAGATAGGAAGAACTCCTATCCTTTGCAACAGCATGGATGGAACTGGAGAGCATTATGCTAAGTGAAATAAGCCAGAAGGTGAAAGATAAATACCATATGATCACACCTTTAAGTGGAACCTAATCAACAAAACAAACAAGCAAACAAAATATAACCAGAGACATTGAAATTAAGAACAATCTGACAGTAACCAGAGGGGAGGTGGGAGGGGATAATAGGGGGAAAAGGAGGAAGGGATTTCAGGAACAACTATAAAGGACACATGGACAAAGCCAAGGGGGAGTAGAATCAGGGGAGGGAGGTGGGGATGGCTGGGGTGGGGAGTATTGGTGGGGGGAAAATGTAGACAACTGTACTTGGACAATAAAATAATAGTAATAATAATGACAAAATAAAAAAGAATTAAAACTGTTAAGTAAAAATTAAAATTAAAACTTTTTAAAAACCTTATCCAAGTCCCAGTGATCTCACAAGATTCATGCCTCTGGGAATGACAGACAGCTGATATTTTCCTTTATCTATAAAATGAGAACCTCAGCCTAAACCAGTGCTGACAGAACTTTGTAAACTGCTATCTTGTGCAATATTTTAGCTTATTCTCATGAGAAAAATGTAAATTTCTTGACCAGGAGATCAAAGATCCCCAGTTAGATCAACCCAATGGTGAAGCTCTTTGGTGTCAAGAGCCATGTCTTAGACCCCTGTTGTCTTCACCAACAGAGTGCCAAAACCAGCACTGAGCCTATAGGAGCCACTCAGAGATGTTTATTCTTTGACCAAAACTCAGAAGGGTTTACATGAAGATTTCCATGGTCACAAAACAAACTAGTGCTTATGATGTTAGAACCTAGGCCTCTGAAGACCTATGCATCACCCTGTCTACCTACCAAAGCCACAGAGAGTATCCAAAGTACTTGGAAAGCTGCACTTGTTCTAAGTACAGACAGGACCCAACTTAACAGTGGTTTGACTTACAAATGTTCAATTAACAATTTTTCAACTTACAATGGTGCAAAAGTAATACCCATTCACAAAAGCTGAACTTCAAATTTTGAATTTTGATATATTTCTGGACTAGCAATTTGCACTATAATACTCTCTCTAGATGCCGGGCAGCAAACCCCAGCTCCCAGTCAGCCATTCAGTCAGGAGGGTAAACAACCATAACTCAATAGTGTGTCATGTTATCAGCATTTTTGAATATTGTGTTCTAAGCACATTTGAGGTAGACTAGGCTAAGCTATGGTGTTCAGTAGGTTAGGTGTATTAATGCATTTTCAACTTACAATATTTTCAAGTTATGATGGGTTTATCTCAACATAATTCCACTGTAAATTGAGGAGTATCTGTAATAAGAGCTTTCTGTACCTATAAGAACCTGGACAACTCTGAGCAAGGGTCATAAAAGAAAGAATAAACAAATGGGACCTCATCAAATTAAAAAGCTTCTGCATGGCAAAAGAAAACAGCATTAAAATGAACAGAGAACCAACTATATGGGAAAACATATTTGCCAATGATGACTGAGCTTCAGCTTCTTCATTTGTCAGTTGCCTACCTGTCAGCATTCCTGTTGCATGAGATCACCTGGAAATGTATCTTCAATTTTTCCTGTTCTCTCTAACCCTTTTTTGCAAGGGCAATTTAATTCTATCTTCTTCCAAAATGCTTAATTTGAATATGATAAATGCTCCCCCCAGATAAGTGTCTTAAAATAGGTGATAAATATTGAATAACAAATCATTAAAACTTAAAGAACTAAAAGATCTTTGATCAAAGTTTTATTCAATAACCTATAGCACTGCTTAGTTAGAGGTTAGGGAGTGGCAGATAAATCCAAGCTGGCCCCAGTGGTTCTGGTTTGTTCCACTAACGTCTGGAGAAAAAATTGTTATTGGCTGTGTCTCACAAAATAATACTTACTCCATCATTAGAAATACTTACCATTGCTTTGGATCAAATTCTCCAGGCTTGAACCAGACACCATGACTAGGCTGTTTCCTTTTTGCAATAGCAGTGACAGATTGCCATGTTTAAAACCTTCCAAAGGTTTTTAAAGTTTTAACAAAATACACTGCAACTCAAAATATGCTGATATTGGTGATTGTGTCTGAAGTCTATATAAATGTATGGTAACAAATGAGTTGAAAACTAAAGAATCTGTTTTGGGGTCTGCAGTTGATTTGTAATTATTTGCTGAGGTAAAAATAATCTGCCATGTGTGTTAAAATAACCAATATTTAAATAATTATAAATGTTTTTCTAGCCTGGGACTTATAAATAGCCTTGCTTGTTTCTGCCTCAGGGCCTTTGCACTTGCTGTCCTTCCCCCACACACACAGTTCTGTGTCCAACTATTTACATGGTTAGCTTCCTCTCATCTCTTAATTCTCACCTCAAACTCACCTCAGAGGTCTCCCCTTACCACACGAACTAGTACTCTATTCCCACCAGTCCCTCTATCACATTTTCTTGTTTAGTTTCTTCCTAGAACTTGCTACTACTTTAAATTACTTGTCTGTTGCTTACCCATTTACTGTTGATCTCCCCCACCACTAGACTGCAGGCACCTTGTCCCCCATGTCAATCTTACTTTCTGCTATACCCCCTGTATCTAGAACAGTGCCAGGCCCAGGACAGACACTCAGCAAATATATGCTGACTAATTAATTTCACTTATTTCCCCCTTTGTCTCAGCATCTACGTTTCTGTCCTGTGGACCATATTTAGACAAGATCCCTACCATATCTTAGCTATATCCCATAAACACAGAATGGGAGAAAACTATATGAGTCAGATGATTCAGAACACATTTGGAAGCTGTGCATTCTATAAACAAATCCTTGTAAACAAAAGGATGAATTCTAATCAAATAGTAATACCTAAGTGTTTCGAAAGCCAGAATTTAGATGTTATCTGTATATATGTAATTTATAATATGCCTGCTTCCAAAAGTGAGCTGAGAGGGCTTATGATCAATAGCTATAATTCTCATAAGCAGAGTCAATAAAACAAACACCCAAATCCACGCAGAGTGAAAGGAAAAGAAGACACTAAATACCTAGGCTAATATTTCTACAACTGCCCAGTAAACTTAGTCCTGAACCCTTAGGGTGAACACAGGAAAGGAAACAATGGAATCTATAAATCTCAAATCCTTGCAATAGGAAGTATTGATGTGTCACAAAAGGTCCCTCCTCTCTTTCATATATTCATTCAATAAACACATTGCTTGCCTAACAATTAGGAGAAGAGGAAGGAGGTAAAGGGGAGTGAGACATATCTCTGCTCTTTTGCTCATAGTCCTGGGGGAAGAGAAGAGGGTTAAACATGGCTGTAATTAATTATAATATGATAACAATTATATTAAAATCACATACCAAGTGCTATGGAAATAACAAGAGAAGGCAGCCATTCATTCTGCCTGGTGGTAGACCTTGGAAGGGAGATTGTGTTGGCTCTAGGTTTCTCATCAGGTGAGAAAGAAGTATTCTAGTCTGAGTCTTGGAGGTTTGGGAGCATATAGGGTTCTAGGAGTAGTAAATTATTCAGAGTGGCTACAGCATTAAGAACCCAGTGATAATTGTATAATAGTATGTTTTTTGAGCTTTTACTGTGTGCCTGGGCATTGAACTTCAGACAGATGCCATAGAGTGAATGCTTTTGTCGCAACCCATTGACACGGGAGGAACCTGAGGCTTAGGAAGGCTAGGTGTGGTAGACACTGTAAAGCACTCTCCCTCCCCCCCCCAGACCCATTTTCAGTGCAAGGGATGTTGAGGACATGTTATGCTAACTGTCTTATGCTGTCAGCAGCCTCAGTTGAAGAGAAACCTCATCTAAAGCCTCACCCAAGGCCACGCCCCTTTCCAGGATGACCCACATCCAATGACCTACTGCTGTGGAGGTTTAAAGGTCCAACTCTAACCACTCATATGGACTGTTCTAGGTTCAAAGCTTCCCCATGGAGTTAGGAGAGACATCAGGCCTGAATTACGGCTTGCTTCTCCTTTGCCCTTTCCTGTTTCCACTGCCCTCCTTCAGGGCAGACCCACTTGTAACGCAGTCAATGTGATGAGGTGGTAAAGTCTTGTTTAGAACCCAGGCTTCTAGGCTTTAATATGACTCCAGGCTTTTAGTCTTGCTCTGATACCTGAGACAGAGTGAAGATGAGGCTGAAATTGTAAATTTAGGCCTGTGAGTGCCATTTTGTGTCATCCCAAAGAGGTGAGATGTTATCCTGTGTCCAAGGGAGAACCAGCAAGGATTTTAAATAGGAGTGTGATATCTGAAATGTTTTAGGACAGTCACTCTGGCAATAGCACAGGGACTGGGCTATGAGGGGAAAGATTACCTTATCTTCATAAAGGGTATGGTTGGGTCAGAGTTCCTTCTTATTTTATTTGCAATCCCTTCTTTAACTTTCTGAAAATAATGCAAAAGAGAGCAAGAATAAGTTGGATCAGAGAGTGGTGAGTATAATTGTGAGTACACTTATTCTGTGCATAAAACTTAGAGTAGATGGTTGACTTCCTGTCTGCTTTTAACACAAAGAGGCCTTTGCATAAATAGCCCATAGGCCAGTAGGGAGATGACTAATAGTCAATGCCATGTACCCCCTGCTTCTCCCCTTTTATTGGGCTCATGGCATTAGTGTTGAATGTGGGCAGAAACAGCCTAAGCATCGACTGTTCAAACTTGTGTACCAGCTGGGAGCATGACCTGCCCAGGACTGGTGGTACCCAGAGGCCCTGTGGAAGGTTGAGTCCACATAGAGCATAGCCTGCCATGGGAACAGGAAATCATTGGATCTGACCATCTCATCACCAAGAACCGGGGTCACCCAATAGAAAGTCCTGCCTATCTGTCCACAGTGGTTGTCTCCACAAAAAGTTGCTTATAAATGTTTATTTTATTCTCTATGTCTTTCCATCTTTGAAGATATGCCACAATGGCAAAACTCATAGAAACCTAACATTTGTTTCATAGTAGCTGATAGTATACTTTCTGCAATTCCACTACATTTCTAGCAAGTACATTTTTCTCCTTTAAAGAATAGGGGATTGCAGTGGAATGCTGGCATAAGATTAGGATGTTGGGGAGTAAATTGTATCAATATGAATCTCCATAAGGTGGAAGGCTGTAACCTGGCCTGTTAGGATACAAGAGAATTTCTGCCAAAAGCAGTTGCCTTTCATTTGATCCAATTGCTCTTGAGCTGCCATCTTGACAGTCATCAAGTGTCATGTTTTAATCCAACGTTGATAAAGAGTCCCTTGGATGTCACCCACTGAGCTAGATATAGAAGTCACAGAATGAATCTAAGATTCAGAACTGCCCCTAAAGCATATAGCTATCATGTCCATCTGATTCCTAAGGCTGCTTGCTCCAAGTTCATAAGCAGAAAGCCAGGTCTTCTGCCTGGAGAACAGTCATCTTATCCACCTAAAGTCACTTCATATCATTTACTAATAAAATAAAAATAAAGATGCACCAGAAAAACTTATTTCTAGGAAGTTAGAAAATCTTGGGTTATGATCCTTCAAGAAAGGACCAGAGTAGATGCTTTTCAGCCTTCATATGAAGGAGAATGGAGGGGTGTTTGGATGAAAGCAAGGATTGAACAGCTATCTGTTTTCACAGTGCAGCATTTCACTGTTTTATGCAGTGATCATATGGAAAATGTAACCACTCCAAGAATGGAGGCAAGGACTTCTGTGAGTCCTTACAGACCCCCAATCAATAAAAGTGATCTCCTTACACCCATTGTTTAAATGTCCTGTTGGTATCCTTGTTTGATTATTGAAATTATTTTTAAAGAAAGAAAAAATGGCTATGGAATGACTCTCTTAATGGTG